>PVJH01006864.1:0-97810 GCA_004026705.1 Nesogale talazaci
TGAATATTCACTGAAACTGTACACCAGCCCTAGCTAGTTTCCTGCTCTGAACTTTTATTAACTAATTTAACCCTAGCATTACCTCCATTTTATGTACAAAGATGAGCAAAATTGCCTTGGTCATGTAGTAGAGGCAGAATTTGAGCCCAGAAGTCAGTCCAGTTTTCCAAGGTCAAACTAATAATTATATGGTAGTTGTTTCATGTGTTAGTCTGGATTGACTGGAGAACAAATTCATAGACACTCAAATATGTGTAAAGAGAAAAGTTTATATCAAAGAGCAATTGTACATTAAGAAAACATCCCAGTCCAGATCAAATTCCTAAGTTTAATAAATTCCATATCAAATTCTTATGTCCAAAATTATCCCTTTGTCAATACTATTCCATAAATTCCTCAGACTCACATAGCCATGCAATGACATGGAATGCAGGAAGATCAGACTAGTAGGTGGAAAATCTTGTGGATTCAGTGGTGGTGGAAGCATCTCAGCCCTGGTGTGGGTCTCCATGTGGCTTCTCTAGCTCCAGGGCGCTGGCTCTATAAGCATAGCTCCATGTGGCTTGTCAACAGGCTGTCCCGCATCCAGGGAGGAAAACAGGATTTCCAGAATCCTCAGAGAGGCCTAATTATGACCTGACTGACAGGCTAGACTCCACCCCCTTCACAGGTTGACAGATTATGTAACTGCCATATTTGAAATACTACTTATCTTCCAAATAAATAATCCATGTTTCAAATGTCACAATGCTATATGCTCTCATTCACATGCCAACAAAGTTGTGTAACAGTCAGTCCAGGTGGCATACCAGGTGCACACACATTAAAAATTTAATACTCCTGAGGAGTGTCAACCATTATATGGAGAGTCCAAAGGTCAATGATGTGTGATCATTTAAAATTTTCTGGTAGCCCACAGTTGAATTAATTTTCAAGAATGGGGAATGAGAGTACATTAGAAAAATAGTACTAAATCTACCAAACCAAGCATGGCTATAGCAAGACTCTCTTGTAATTTTATAAAATTAAAAATGAGGTTTCTTGCCCTTACTCCAAAACCAATGGTTACCATTAGTACGGAACTAATATCAATAAAACAATGACACAGAAATTTCCCCCGTGTTAATTCTGTGTTCACATTTATAGATGATTATGCATCTCTCTTTTTCATTTGTGTAAAGTAAAGATAGACTTTATTGAGTTAGGGAAGGACTGTGGGGAAGGGAACGGGCAGCAGAGATAGGGACAGGGGCACTTTGAGCTCCTGGGTGGGTTCCGAAGCCCCAGAGCAAGGCCAGGGAAGCTGGCCATTACGCATCTCTTAAAGGAGCATTGGTGGCAATGTTGGGGAAGCAGTGGGAGTGCTAACTGTGAGGTCAGTAGTTCATACCCACCAGCCACTGCTCAGGAGAAAGCTGAGGCTGACTGCTCCTGTAAAATTTACAAAGCCTCTGTAAGCAGTTAGGGGGTTGGTATGAGTCAGAATCAAGTTGATAGCCATGGGTTTGCTTTTGTATCTCTCGCCACTTTGGTGTGCTAATCTCAAGGAACTACACCCCAGGGGCTTTCAATCCTGACCATCAATCAACATGCTCTGAAGACTTCTCTAAACAAACGAACAACCTAGTGGCATTCAAGACCTCAGTACATGTCTTTAGGGTTGGGGGCCCAAGTATCCTGTTTTAAATTCAAACCCAACGGTCTCCAATTCTATTAGCTGCTGCTGGTTCCTGGCTCCTCTGAGGAGCCAGTGTGAACGCTACAGGATGAAGTAAGAAGGACTGGTGTTATGGGCAGTGGGGCAGTGTTTGGCTGATAAATGAAAGGTTGCTGGTTGGATCCTATCAGCTGTGCCATGGGAGAAAGGGCAGTTGGCTTCTGTAGAGATTACTCAAAAGCAAGTGAACTCATTGCCATTGGAGTCCATTTGAACGCCTAGGTGGTAGAATATAACCGCACATTTCCCAGGCTGCAGATCTTGATGGGAGTAGATCCCTCCTCATTTCCCATGCAGAGTGGCTGGTGGGTTAAAGCAGTACCACCGCGGCTCCTTCCATGAAGATTACAGCCTGTGAACCTGAAAGGAGCCGCTGAACTATGTCCTATAGGGCCATGATAAGAAAGAAGCAAGTTTATGTAAGTGGGTACAAGTTTAGGATGAAATGAACAAAGTTAAGAATAGGCATGATTGCTCGCTAACAGTACTGGCTATATTTACTGAATGTATCCTATTTCATTCTTGCAATATGTAGGAAATCAGCTATGCAACTTTTGGCCACAGTTGGAGTAGCATTTTTAAATTCCAATGTAGTTCTCTACCAGAAGAGCACTGAGAACCACTTCTCAAATCTGTAGACATACCTGCTAAACAAATGATAGGTTTTATGATTCTGAGAGAATAAAAGATCCTTGCGGGAATCAAAAGAAAACGGACAGATTGAGTCTCAAAGGACTCAATCTCAATTGAGGTAAAGGCTGGATACCACATGATACAAAACATGTACAAAAGTACATGAAAATCTTCCTTCATTTACTCCCAACCCAACATGTATGAATTACATGTGCAATGGATGAAAGATAGAGAAAACTAAATAAAATCTCTGCCCTCTGGGGCTCATATTCTTAAATAAACTTACAGAGTATGACACAAAAGATACTGGTAAGCTTTAGGGATAAATAGCCAGTTAAGGGGACTATGAGACAGAAAGGCTAATATTTCAACTAGGATGATCAAGAAGTACTTTAATATCATATTTCAGCAAACCTAAATAAAGCAACAGAAGAAACTATATCTCAGGAAACAGGCATTCCAGGAGAAAAGACACTAAGTGGCTGAGGCTGACCTCATTTCCAGAGTTCAAAGAATAAAGTGACACACCCATTCAAAGAATGGGTGACCCACAAGGCCACTGTGATGGAAGCCCAACGGGCAAGGGCAGAAGCAGCCTATGGATCACATGAGTCAGCAGGGTTCCAGATCACGTGTTGCTGTTCTATTGTCGAGTCAGCATGAGCTCAGAGCCACCTAATGTACAAGTGAACCAAACGCTTCCCAGTCCCGTACCACACCATCATCGAAATCGCTGTGACATGGGAACCTATTGTTACAGCCTCTGAGTCAATCCATCTCCTTGGGAGTCTCCATCTTTTTTCGTTGATCCTCTGTTTGACCAAGCTTGATGTCATTTTCCAGGGCCGCTTCCCCCTATAACGTATTTCCAGTACATAAGAAGTTTCACTATGCTGGCTTCTAAGGAGGAGTCCAAAATATATTTATTCATTCTTTTTCTAGCCCATAGTATGCTCAATATTCTTCACCAACATAGTAATTTCAAGACATTCTTCTTTGGTCTTGATACTCCTTCTGCTTTCACATGTGCACACGGGGAATAAAAGCCGTAGTTGGAGTCAGGCCCATCTCAGTCATCAAAGTGACATACTTGCTTGTTCACCCTTAAGGAGATCTTTCACGGCAGATTTCCCCAAGCAGTATGTAAGTTGATTTTTCTGACTACTGTGGATCAATGTCAAAAGAACTCCTTGACAATGTCAACATTTTCTGCATTTGTCATATTGCTTGTTGGTCCAGTAGTTGTTTGGGTTGTTGGTCCTACTGGAGGCTGCGGTCTTTGAGTTACATTGGTAGGCACTTCGAGCGAGACCTCTTCGTTTTCAGCATGCAGGTTGTGTCATCTGCATATCACAGGTCCGAGCCTTATGCTATGATTTATGCTTAAACATAGCCTTGATGCTATGTTTTCCAGCTTCTTGGATTATTTGCTCAATAATAATTGAGTATAATAAGTGTGGTGAAAAATTAAAATCCAGATAGACATCTTTCCTGAATCAAAAGTATGCGGTATGTGCTCATTCAATTACCTCCTGGGTGTTTATAGTTTCCATATGAGAACAACTTAAGTGGTGTGGAATCCCCACTCTTTGCAATTTTATCAATAATTCGTGGTGATCCATATAGTAGAATGTTTTTCCATGGATGGTCCATAAAGCTCAGGTAAACCTCTTTCTTGTAGTCTCTGCTTTCAGCCAAGATCTACCTGACACCCCTCAGGCCACCTCCTCTTCTTAACGCAGTTTGATTTCTGGCAGTCCAGATTATGCAAAGTCTTGGAAGCCAAGGGAAAGACTTTGGATAAAGCCAACATGGAGTGACAAGCCAGGAAAGCAGGAGCACACCTTAATTTACATCTTAAAATAAACACATTAAGGAACAAGATGTTTGGGGGGGAAAATGAAAACAACCATTCTAACTATAATGGCATTTTTACATGAGCATTAAAAACAAAAACCCAACCCCATGGACATCAAGTCTATGTCAAATCATAATGCCCCTACACAGGGTGCCCAAGGCGGCAAACCTTTCATTTTTGCAGCTGTTTATCTAGCTAGAGAGCCTCATCTATCTCCTGCAGGCTAGCTGGTGGGTCAGAACCTCCAGCCCAGGGGTCAGATATCTGTAGCTAACCTGATAGCGCAGAGGAGTGCTACTGTAAGATACTGTTGGAGTCAGTACGCAGAACAAAGCACCACCCAGGGGTGCCCCATCCTCACAATTGTTCTTAGGTTTGAACACACGGTTGCAGTCACTGTGTCAATCCATCTCGTTGAGTTCCTTCCTCTTTTTCGTTGCCCTTCACTTTACAAAGCATGATGTTCTTCTCCACGGACTGGTCTTTCCTCATAGTATGTCCAAAGGATGTCAGAAAAAATCTCGGCATCCTAGGCTCTACTTCTTCCGAGGCTGCACAAGATCTCCTTAAAGTTCTGAGAAGCAAGGGTGATACTCTGAGGACTAAGGTGCACCTGACCCAGACCTTGGTATTTTTTAAGAGCCCCATATGCATGTGAAAATTGGACAGGAACATTAGAAGATGATAAAATTAACAATTCAAAAACGGAACACCATTTGTTCAGTTACAGTTGTTTTCTTCATTTAATTTGAATTGATGTTAATTTGTTGTTAGTCACTGTGTCTGATGCCAGTAACACAAAAATGACTAAAGTAGATTCTGACGTTAAAAAACAAACATCCCCACCCCACCGAGACGTCAGTTTGAAGGTAGTGAAGAGCTACTAAAGGAGAGGGGAGACTTGGGGGGAGATGTAATTAAAACACTAATGCAGAGAAGAAAGGACTGGTAAGAAATAGGAGAAAACCTGCAATCATCTATGGTTGAACTAATGTGCAATTTGATAGGCTCTAAGAAATCAGAGAGAAAAAAGCCACAGAAATAATAATTTTGTGAAAAAGAGAGTGGATGTCAATGATAAGGTTTTGTTTCTTAGGGAGGTAGGGAGAAGAAACTGGAAGTTAAGAAGTAGAGTTAATTACCATAGAAAACTATAATTTGTTTCCAAAACAAAAATCCAATATGTAGGAAATTTTGAAAATCAGGACCTAGAGTCCAAGAGTACATTTGTTTTCAAGACTATTCTGTCTCATATCTCAGTTCTTTCGAATGAATACTTCACAGCCTATTAACATGAGTCACTGTATGAGATATCACTGTCTAAATATTATTCTTGTTCACGTACAGTTCAATAGAAACAGACAAGGAAATTAACCAAAATGTATTAAGTGCTAACAAGGAAAGCTATACAAACTGCTATAATGAACAAGAAAAGTAACAGTACAAATAGGGGCTCAACACAGGCTTTTTGGTGAAGACACACCATTACCAAATTATGGAGGCTGTATTACCTAATGGGAAAATGAGGCAGAAACTGCCTCAGGAAGTTGAAAGAAGTATAGTAGAATGAAGTTGAATGACAATGAGGGAAAAATCCAAAAGTTAGCATTAAAATAAGTCAAGAGAACAAGTCAAGGGAACTGTAGCTGGAGTATTAATGAGGAACAAATCATGAAGGGCCATGCCATCCATAAGTAAAGAATGTATGGTAGTGACAAAAATACAGTTTATAAACTCAATTGTTTCTTCGCAATATACCCTAGCATTTTAAGGACTGGTGTCCTAATATATCCAAACAGTCGAATACTACAAAACCAGGGAGGACACGTCTAAGGGGTCCCTCCCACGATGATGCTCAGTTGGTTTTTTTGTTTTGTTTTGTTTTTGGGGCATCACTGCTCTCTGGTGGTGGGAGTAGGAGGTTTTTTTTTTTTGATGTGAAAGGGATAGTACATTTGGAATTGGCCCCACCAGGGTAGACTGTTAATCAAGCTTTCTATTTAGAGGTTCTGAGAAGATTGTGTAAGAGTATGCAATAAAAAAAGCCTTATTTATGACACATAGGGGACTAGTTTTGCCACTATGACAATACACCTGCTCATGTAGCCAGTTTGGTGTGCCAATTTTTGACAGAAAGCAGCATGCCTCTCTTTACCCCAAGCACCTTACTCGTCTGACCTCCCTCCATGTGACTTCTTTTTATTTCCTGGAATGAAGAGGGGCATGAAAGCACAGCAATTTGGTGAAGGAGAGGTGAGGAACAGAATGAGGGAGATGCTGTCAGCTTTGTTTGAAAAATATTTTCAAGAATGGAATCACAGATTTGACATATGTAATGGATGTAATGGAGAGTACTTTGATAAGATTGTTTTGTAAAAAAAAATTCAACACACAGTTTGGGGGGGAATTTTGTTTTGGGGGGAGTATCCCTTCCTATGTATTTGATTTAGTCTATGAATATGTGTATGTAATTTAGTGTATGAATAAACAAATAACATCTACTTGCTCATCACAACGTATGGTTAAGACACATCCACCCACCCACATTTCCAATGCTTGAATTCCACCCTACACACTTAACCAATAAGAGTGAGCAGGGCAGACCAATCTAAAGCATGTTTGCACAATAAGCAGTAGTGTTATTACCACACCACACCACACTTCTCTTAGCAAGTAAGTATTCTCCTGCACTATCTTTGTTCAATAGGGTTTTCTGCACTTCTGTTTTTGCAATTGACTTTATGTTCAGGGGAACAGTTTTAACCCATAATCAAAAACAATCATTCTGAACATAAAACAAAGGACCAAAGAAAAAAGCATTACTGGATGTAAGGTTTTGGGTTTTACATCACACGATGTCTTAAAAAAAAAACAAACCGCTGACGATAAAGAATACCACTGAAACTTGACTGGAGCCTTGAGCAGCAGCCATGTTTAAAGTCCAATAACCCAGAAAACTATCCTATAGGAGAGGTCACAGGTAGCAGGCAGCATTTGGGCCAATGATCCCTGCTCAGTCTGTCATTCAGCCATTCCACTACGAGAAATTATATCCAGGCAGCTGTCAAGACTTAGGGACTTCTTACATTTCAGTGCATATTGACTCAAGTCAATGTATTAGATACCACCATCTAAATATTATCCTTGCTCTCAAAGCATGTACAGTTCAATAGCAATCACCATCTGACCACGACAACTCATTTCCAAAGGGGTTATGCTGCAACAACCCTGGACTGCATATATTCTGCTACTGCTCTCATTTCAAGGAATTAATCCTCCAAGTTCAATAGCAAGTATCTGCGTACAAGGTTATGGATGAAAATTATTACAGATTCAATATGAAATCATTCATTTTCCAGATTTGCCTGCTGCAAGATCCTAAGCTATGCACGGGTAAGGTCACAGATCACAATTCAGGATCTTTGTCCTTGGAGTTAAAGGTATACATAGGTGAGACCTCCTAGTTTTTCTTTGATGTTTTTTTTGGGCATCACTGCCCTCTGGTGGTCGTGGGAGCTACCCAGCACTGCTCCTGAGAGCCACCCCTGGATTTGAACCGCCAAGCCCGTGGGCCACAGTCCCGCACTCAACCACTTACGCCACCGGGGCTCAGCGACTTCATAGTTTTTTAATGGAATTTATAATCCCCTATGGTCATATTGGTCTTTTGGGATTTTAAATATGGGTCTCTTTCTCTTCAACTGTAAATTAAAAGACAACCTAACAAAACAAAATATTGGCTTTGAGTCAATTTCAACTCATAAGCAAGCACAAATGTACTAAATCTTATACCTCACATCTATAAGCTAAATTAAGAATAGAATTCTCATACAAGAAGGTGGGGTGGGAGCAGTGCTTAAGACTTAGTGGCCAAAAAAGGGCAAATCAGAATACATTCATTGACAAGAGAGGCGAATAGTTTATTATACAGATATCCAATCTGATTTCGTAGCAATTACAGGTGGAATTCATCCCCACTCCTCTCATTTTCTTCTTCCTTCTCTGTTTATCATGCCATCATTTATTGATCACTGTGGTAGTTTTAAAACCTGGCCACTAATTCTTGGATACTCTTCCCCTCCTTCCAGCAAAATGTAGAGTCTATCTCCCACCTGAAGTTGGCGTATTTTAACTGCTTTGACCAGTAGTGTGCATACAGGGATGCAAGGCTACTAATTAAAGGCCATGATGTTTCTGATTTATTCACTGGGAAAACTTATACTTGGAGCCTTGGGCAGCTGTCATATATGAAGTCCAATTACCCACAACCCATCCTACAGGAGAGATCATAGGTAGCAGATAGCACTTGAGCCAACACTCCCACCTCAGTCTGTCATTTAGTCATTCTAGTTCAGTCCAAACATGTGAGTGAAGAAGATACCCAGGATCCTCTCGCTACAGTTTTTCCCATAAGTCTTCTAAATCATCCCCAGGTGTTGAATCACCCTAGATGAGGCGCCAGCTATACCACACAGAAATGCACTTTTCTTGCTCTCTAAATTTCTGACCTATAGAATCTAAGAGCATAATAAAAGGAATGGTTTTTTCACGGACAATTTTGGCACAACTTATTATACTATTCTAAAAGGTGCCATTTTATGGTATAATATCTACAAAGAAGAAAAACCCTTTGAGCAAACCTACAGGAAATCATACTGTGGTGGGGGTTGGAAGACAAAGGACTTTCATGAAAATTAGAACCAGACGAACCAAAATAATAGCTTATTCATCATCAGTATATGCTACCTTGAGTTCCTAGATGGTGCAGAAGGTTAATATGGTTGGCTGCTAACCAAAAGGCTGGACAGTGCAGTCTACTGGGAGGGCACAGTCTACCACAGAAGAATGGCCCAGGGCTCTACATGAAGAAAATCAGTCATTGGAACCCTATGGAAATGTGGAAGGAGAGATCAAAAGAAGGTTGCCAGGGAAAAAAAGCCCTGGGCTACTTCTCGAAGGAAACAAATGAGTCTGTAAGGAGATGGATCTATTTTTTTTAAAGGGGAAGTGGTATCTGAAAGACAAACTTATCAGACAACACAGTTGTTTTTTACTTCCTAGGTGTTTCTCACAACTTTCAGAACTTCTAGACTCTTACTTTTTAGAGTAGCAAAATGCAAAAGTAAGGATCTGTAGAAATAACGTTCTTTTTCTACCTGTTCAGCACAGACCACCTGTATCAAATATATATTAAGGAATTTTACGTGCATTACCATATATTTACTGTAATTAAAGTTTATTCACTTCCTTTTGCATTTATAGTTCACTAATATTGTTCAGGTGTTTTTAGGAATGATCTTCACTTTAATTTTCATTGGGTATAATCAGTTATTACAGGGAGCCTGAGGACGCCCAGTGCCCTAGTGGTTACACATCAGATTGTGATCTGCAAGGTCCTCAGTTCAAAACCACCAGCTGTTCCAAGGGAGAGTGAAGGGCCCTCTATTTCATAGGCAGTTATGGGCTCAAACTCATAGGAACAGTTCTACCCTGGCGTATAGGGTCACTGAGTTGCTATAGACTCAATGACAGTGCGTTTTTTTTCCAAAGGAGCACTGGTGGCATAATGTTAGCTGCCAACCACAAGGTAAGTAGTTGGAACGCACCAGCTGCTCCAAGGGAAAGAGGTGAGAGTTTCTGCTTCCCTAAAGATTTACAGCCTTACAGTTCTAGTCTGTTCGATGAAGTCATGATGAGTCAGAATCAATTTGATAGCAGTGAATTGAATTCAAGTATTCTTGTTTTATACAGTCTTTTAAAGTTGATGTTTTTAAAGACAAAACTATTAAAAATACCATCTTTAAAAGCTCAGGCAGTAAAATCATCTTCCCAAATTCGGCTTCATTCCCATCATTATAGCAAGGTCTCCCCTCAAACACCTCTGACTACAGCTGAGATCATTATTGCCATCATGTTAAGACTAACTCATACCAATCCCCTGTGGGTGTCCGGGATTAACAAGCCTAGTCTTTCTTGAGGAGCTGCTAGTAGTTTTTAACGGTTAACTATGTGGGTTGCAGCCCAATACTTAACCACTACAGCAGCAGGGCTCCTTATACCCCATCTTACTATGTGCATTCTGTTGCTTTGTGCTTTGCTTCCATGAGTCAGTTGTAAAGACTCAAAACATTTTCGAGGTCAAATACTTCCCAAACAAGTAAGCTAGGGCTAAGTTCCATTTGTGAGCACTTTTTCCTAATTGGTGGTAATAAATTTCTAAAAAGAAAGTCTAATGGTAATGTTGACTGATTCTTAACTCCAGCAACCCAAATGTTTCTGTCACAGTGGAATTTGCCCTATAATTTACCTTAATGGACTAGGTGTATCAATAAATACTGAAAATGTCCAGTGTCTCTTTCTCCCGTCCATTTAAATCAAATCCAACTCTGTCAACAAATTGCACCAATGTATAACTACAATAGCTAATGCATCTGGGAAATTGTTCTTTGATAAATAATTTTTTTAAAACCTCTGAAGCACTAAGAATCTTCACTATTTCTCTCATACTCAAGAAAGAGAAAATTATACAACAATAGACTACTGACCATGACAATTGTAATAATGCATCAAAAGAAAGTCTCATTTTAACTCTAATACTATTTCCTTCAGATTTCAAAACACAAATCAACAAGAGTAAACAAATAGAGATTTCTGAAAGACATTTCACTGTCAAAAATATGAGTAAGTCAAAAAGTATTGCTATAATATCAGTGAGACCTTTATTAAACAAGAACATCAAAATACCAAACTATTGTTCCTACACTTATACTCCATCTAAGTGTATGTATACTTCTGAAATGGTGTTTCCATTTCTTTTAATTTGTCATCTTCAATTTGAAGTTTTGGCATTTACGAGGTATTCGAAACATGTTCCTTTTCAATGTTCTCAGTACTAGGGGACAAGGTCAGGCATGCAGGGTGGGTGTAGTAGCTTGTCAGTGAACTTCTTGGACAGCCAGCCCTTCAAAGTTCAGCAGATGCATTGACATGACAGAAAAATTTCCTTGAAACAACTTTCCTAGCCTTTTTCTGAACAATCCAGTGTTCAATTTTCTTAAAATGTCTTCATAAGTCCCTGTGACTGTCTGTCGTTCAAGAAAATGTATCAGGGCTGAGCCCCGGTGGCGTAGTGGTTGTGCGTGGGACTGCGGCCCACTGGGAAGGAGGTTCAATTCCAGCAGTGGGGCTGGGTCTCCTACTCCCACTACCGGAGAGCAGTGATGCCCCCCCCCCCCAAAAAAAAAGAAAATGTATCAAAGGTTATGCCATCAATATCCCTAAGAACTTCCTGATTGACCTTAGATGGAACTGGTCTAGCAGATTCCCTCAGAAACCAGCTTTGATTGAATACTTACTCAAAAGCACCTTCACAAGATCAAGACTAGTGCATTACCAAGACAACTGTCTGCAGTCATCTACTGATTGAAGGCAGGGGTTGAAACATGTTTTGCTAGGAATAAATCTGTGTATGCAAGACCTGGAACCGTAGAAGCAGTATTTTTAGATTGACCCTCATATAACTGGACTCCCCATCACAATAGAAGACTGAACCTTAGAAACATCCTTAAGCTTTGTGGTTTCAGTTAATTGCTGCACAGTTGGCTCCCCTTCAAGGTAACTTTCTGTCTAACAGAATGAAACACTCCCTGACCCTGTATCACACTTACATCAGATTTCCTTGTTCGGATTCTGGAGTCCCATTTTTTGTAACTACTCAGTCAAAAATAAACTTAGGTGTCTGAAAATCCTTCAGACCTATATGTGAATTTTTGTATGTACATATTTTTATGAGGAGAGAAATCATAGTTTTCATACAAGTCTCTAAGGTTCTAACCTCCATCGGATGAAACACATTCGTTAGATTCCAGGCCTTTTTTTTCCTGTCTCCTCCCATTTAATAACACTTTGTATTAAGTACAGGCTACACCTACTTTCTTGATTCCTTACCTTCATTTTTTTCCCTCTCTTCCATCCACTCTTCTCTCACTTTACTAACAATAAAGTACAAAAGCTAATCAGAATTTTCCCTAGAAAAAGATGTGCTAGTCCATGTATCAAGAGTGATTTTTTTTTTAACTGCACAACAAAAGGAATAGACTTTGCAGGTTCCCAAGGAAAAGCGTGGGAAGCGGGAGAAAGGGATTAAGTTGTTGGTAGTATTGACTTGGGGACGATGGAGGTCCTTAAGTAGAAGAGAAATTACTGGGGAGAGAGAGGGGTAGTATGGGACTGGGGTGCCTGAGAGGTTTGAATTCTTGAATAGACCATTGATGGTCTGATACATACCTGCCGCATACGCCCATTCTCTGCTTAATTCATACACATACACACACATTTTTTTAAAAAAAGCACCCTTTGAGAGTAAGGTATAAATTTACTTAGCACAAACCTGCATAATATTGTTTAAAACATCTAAATTTTACATTTCTACAGATACTTAGTCACACAAATCTCTGTTTAGAGAGGCTACTTACATTTTCGCAGTAGGTCTTTAAAGGATGTTTTAGAGGGGGTGGAGCAGAGTTGTTAAAAGATTCCCTGGTGAATAATGATGGCTGTTATATTATCAAGTTCCCTTTTTAGAGTTAAAGAACCACCATAAAAACCAGAGGTTTTTTATGTACCATTAACTTCTTTTATATATATCACACACATACGTGTGTGTGTGTGCGTGTGTGTGCAGTACCATTGGTAACATTTATCTGCAAATCCAAAAAGTTCATTTTATATCCTAATTTTAAAAATTCACATATATCGTATATACTCAAGTATACGCTGACCCAAATATCTTGCCGAGGCACCTAATTTTGCCACAAAAACTGCATTAAAAAAGTGCTGAAAAATTCAACTTATACACGAATATATACGTATGCTGGAATAAAGCAAAACTTAACAGTGCAATATCTCTCAGAGTAATACAGAAAAGTAGGAGGGTCACTAACTGAGCTTAATTGTGTGCCACTGCTACAGGGACAGATACACCAGCAAACAAGGAAGTATTTAAGATCTTTGCTTAGAGCAACAAAGTAGTACTCTGTTTTTGTGAGCACCTTGTGAAGTTAAACTGGATATGGATACATTAATTTGTTTTCCAACAAGGAAGCTGACGTTTCATGTGGTTTTGCAACCCAAACACATGTAGTTCAAAATAGTCCTCATGGCTTATAAGCACCTAGAAGGCAGATAACCCCTGATATTTACCGTCAGCAAAACAATACTTAGATTGACTATCACTGTGGTTCACAATGAACAACCCTTGATAAAGCTTGGCCTTCATCCGAATGTAACTTCTGAGAATTAAAGAAACAAACAAAAAGGTAATTAAGTATAAAACTGCTTTCCCTTCAGAAATGGTAATCCACGTAAAACGATGCAAATAAGATTCCTTAAGGAAGGTGTTGTCTGAATATTTTAATAGCATATTTGCAAATTTCCAGCAGTGATACAGAAATAATTTTTTTTTTAAAGAAACTTAATGTTTTTCTTTACAAAGAAGATACTGGCGGAGTTAGTTTTATTCTGGCAATTCTTCCTCTTTCTGAGCAGTGATGTTCTGTTAGGTTTTACCTCCTATTTCTATGCTTCTCAACATCGGATAGTATGGAGTAGAGCTACTTTTCTGTCGTTCAAGGAAACTGTTGAGTCGCTCAACTTGTATCATCATCCCCTCTGAAAATGTGACCTACTGAATTGTGTCTCCATAAATGTGTGCTGGAAATCCTAGCCTCCTGGTGTCATAGAGGTTACACACTGGACTGCTAGCTGCAAGGTCAGCAGTTTGAAACCAGTGGCTCTTAGAAGAAAAAATGGCTTGGGCTTTCTACTCTGCTCCAAAGTTAGTCTTGGAAGCTCACAGGAGACAGTTGAACCCTGTCCGATTGAGAGGCTATAAGCCAGCATCAACTGGATGGCAGTGAGTTTTTGGTTTCGGTATGCCTGCAGTCACAATCCCATTTGGAATTGGGCAGGTTTTGTTATGTAAGTGAAGGAAGACTGGCGTGTTGTCTTACTCGATTTTGAGACGTAGGCAGTGGAAAGCTTCATCTATTTACAATCCACAGTTATGAACCATATCTGTAAAACCGATGACATGAAAAAGCCAAGGTAAATATGATGGTTCCTAGGAACAAATGGGTGTTGCCTTGCGATGTACATCAAGACATCATTATTATTATCGTACTATCATGTTAGAGCTCTGTCAGTGTATCTGAAAGTGTTTCTTTAAATATTTGTGCCCCTAGAAAAAGAACCACAGCTCACTGCCATCAAATCCATTCCCACTCACAGTGGCCCAAGACAATCGAACAGAACGGTCCCCGAGGGTTTCCGAGCTGGCAGCCTTTACGGGAGCAGAAAGCCTCATCTTTCTTCAGCAGAGCAACTGGTGGATTCAAACTGTTGCCTTTGCCAACTGTAACCCAACTGTAACTCAATGCCACTAGGGCTCCCTTCTATGCCTAGGTATACTACATACTCAGACCAACATTTGCCCTACAAACCTTTCGTAGGAGCTGTGCCATGCTGTTAGGATTCACATGCACATTTGATTTAAAGCCAGTTTCAGGACAGGAATGGAACTCATCCTTAACCTGGGAACTGCCTGAATAAAAGATGTTAAACAAGCATGAGAAGCAGAGGTCGGAGAGAGAGATGCCAAAGAGGGAGACTGCCTGGGGGGAGCAGCTTATTAGAGCCGAAGCCTTTCCTCCAAAGTAAACAGAGAAAGCCTTTACCTAGAGCTGGTGGCTTGGATCTGGTCTTCTACACTGTTGAGAGTATAAATTTCTCGGTGCGAAAACCATCCACTTGTGGTATTTCTGCTATAGCAGCACTAGATAACTAAGATATACAGTAAAAACCACGGTTAGAATCAATGGTTTATTAGATGGAATCCACCATCAACAATGTCAACTCTGCCTACTCTTGTTAACAGGAAAATGTTTTATGAGTTCCACCACCGGGTATCAATTTAACTTCCTGCACCAGCTAAGCTGTAAAACTGTGAGGGTAATTTATATGGTGACCCGCGTGTGTAGGAAGCAATATCTAGGTGAAACTTCTCACAGTCTGACAAAATGCTTTGATTTGCACCATTCAGATGATTGAGCAAAAAGAGTTTAAGCAATCACCACCAATAGCCTTTATCTACAAATGCACTAAAATTTATTACTCTATGAGTGCAACCTATTGCTTTAGAGGCAGGCTTGATAGAATAGAAATGATTGGATAAATATTACATTTTCAACTGGTACACATCTTGTCCATTAGGTTTAAATATTGGACAAGATATGTGTTTAAGATAAACATCACTCTTAGCTGATTCCATCACACTACACTTAGAAAGCCTGTAAATGTTTCCATAGTAACATTTTTGTGCTTACATATAGCTGAGGATACATGTTTTCTCCCAATTATGAGAAAGTAGACTGAGGGATCACTAAACTCTTCTTAACCAGTTCACCCTTTCTTTTACTTAACAATTAAGACAGCTGACACTACTTACACATCTATCACTAAATAGGAAGCATTTGAATAATCCCTAAAGCTGAAAGGAACAGAACTCAACCCCCAAACCTGAATAATAATTTACTATTTGGACATCTTGGGAAGTTTAAACTAGTCTAAATTTCATACTCACTTCTTTCCTAATAGTTTCCGCAGAAGATTCATAGAGTTTTATTTTAACTGGCAATCTCTTTATCCATCTGCTCCAGATGATCCACCTTAAAAATGACAATGGATGTTTGGGGTCTAGACTAGATATACATATCAAAGCCGTTATGATTGCTATAACAATGTCTACCTCCCTAGTATTATAAGAATGCTGTGCACATGATTTTCAATGCCCGTGAGTTCCTAAGTGACTACGGGAATCTTAACTTACCTGAATTAAGGTGGTGTTACTTTCTACTATTTTCAATTTTAGTTAATTAGGTATTGCAAGGTAAATATCATCACCAGGAATGAGCACAAAACATTGGAGAGGATAAATCATGTGACTACTAAAAACTTAGAATGGCATTCTAACTCGGATTTGCCTGACCCCAAAGCAGTTTTCTACTCTAAAACCATACCGAGGATCTGTACTCAAAATCAAACCATATTAATTAAAGTCCTATATATCACGGTGAAAAAGTACCTAATAGAAAGTCAATATGAGGCTTATGCACACATATATTTATTTATAACATATATCACTATGAGAAAAACAAGAAGAACTGTATTGCATTGAATCAGTTCTGAGATTGTAAATCTTTACAGGTGAAGACAGCCTCATCTTTCTCCCTTGGAACAGCTGGTGGATTTGAACTGCTGACCTTCAGATTAACAGCCAAACACCCAACCCTCAGCACCTCAGAGGCTCCATACCTTTATACCTACTCCTAGTAACAGCCTGTATTTGTTACATAAACATACCACTGTTCAAAGGACCACCAAGTATAAAACAAAAGCCCCTTTCATGTTGCCCATTGAGTTCCTTTCCTAGAGAGCTACAGCTTTGATCTGAAGTATTTTTGTTTGTTGGATCAATAACATTAACTGTAGTTTGCAAAATGAGTGTAAAACAAAATATACCCATCCCTCACTTATCAGCAGATGAGGACCCAAAGACCAAGGCATTATGTGAAGCATTGCATTTTGCAAAAACAGAGGATGATCTAATCAGACTACAAAATGGAAGATGACCACATCATTACATACCTGCCATGCCAATGAGAATTGGAGCCCAATCAAGCGAACATATAGCTATCACTGCCAGTGTCACTCTTGAACTGTACCTTAGTCCTAGTTACTGTCAAAGAACATTGTTAATGTACACAAGAGTTGGCAGAGTGGATTTCTCACTACCCTTGTTAATGAAAAAACATCAAGTAATGAGAGTCATTCACAAGGAGCAGGTGCTTTAGTATTTAGAAACAAATCACTTCATATACAAGATACACAGGCACTTGTAGCACTACTAAAAGAGACTTAAAACATTTAAACTTGGATGGCCTCATAGGATGTTTTAAGCTGTTTTTCTTATCTTGTTCTTCAAAATTCAAAACTAGAAAATCCCACTTGACTAGAAAAGGTTAAAAAAAAGACAACTGCTGTCCCTTCTAAGGTTCACAGATGCTTTGGATAAGATTAACCTTTTGTTCACAATATGACTGGTTACTGGTTTCGGCTTGTTTTGTTTTGTTTTGGGGTTTTTTTTTCCCACTATTTTAACTCAGGTAAAAATCAATACGGAGCGAGACAAAGGGCTCTGGAGGGTCTGGCTACCCAGCTTTGGGTTTGGCTCGGGCACAATTCTACAACACGCTGAGCCCGGGAAGGATTAGCCTGCTCGTGTTGAGTAAACCGATGATACTCAATAAACAGTTTCTGTTGTAAACCCCTTAGGACGTGCAAAGCCACACTAGTTGGCAATAGACCAGATAAGCTGCAGAACCAGCTGTAATCTCATTTAGACCTGAGCTGATCCTCCTGTCCTTTCATTCCACAGGATCAAAGCAAACCACTGAGGAGGCAGCTGTATTATAGCGGCTCTGCTGGCTGGATGCAGCAAACATTTCATAAATTCCACTCCTTGAAGCAAGTCTCTACCTAATCTACCCAGGGCTGGGACAATCAATGGATTTCTGAATTCATTAGACTGGATTATTACAGGGGAACCATTTTCTCTTTGGAGAAATGTGATAACCCATCAACTTTACAAAGCAGTTCCTACTTCTGAGTTGCCTAACGACCCTGACACTTTGAAAGAGCCTCAATTTTACCTCGCCAAAGTCAATAAAAATGGTTTCTACAATTGCTTGTTGTTTTTAATGGACATAACAAGGGAATAATATCTGCTCCAGATGTAGTGGTGGCTGACTGTCACAGAGGTGTCCGCACTGTCGAGTGGCCCGTACTTTCTTACAGAGGGCACTTCTGCCAGATCTTACTATGAGCTGCCAGACCGAAAACTAATGTCAAGAAAAAATGACAGAAAATGTTTCTGAAGTTCCTTAAAGAATCTGATCTAGATCTTTATTTCCAACTTTTCCACAGAACAGAACGCAACTTCTGTTTTCCAAATTCTGTCAATATATGTTGGGAAAAAGGGAACTGGCTCATGTTTCCATTTTAAAACCTCACCAAAGTAGAAATCTCCTTGAATGGAAATCTATGTTTGCCAGTGTGCAGCCTCGAGAGGGGTTACCGAAGATATAAGGTATCACATCACAGATCTAGTAGCAAATATGGCAGAAATGAAATCCAAAACAGATGCCTAGAGCTACGAGACATCAACATTTTAAAAGAATCAAAAAATCACTTAACGCTCGGGTTCAACAGTTGACAGAATTTGCAGGAAACATCCCGTCGAGGAGGGGGAACTATGTCTGCATTGAAGCTTCCCAGGCTCCATATGCGGTCTGTGGTCTACTCTTGCTTTGCAGGCCTCAAGGAACGTGAGGACGTTTTAAAAGCACAATGACAGCATAAAAAACAGACCAGGGTCCAGGCCGGACCACTCGCACCTTGGTGTGTCAACCTATTCTTGTCCAAAGTACCCCTTTTTACGGAGAACATGGGTGGTTGTGCAGAAGCAATACAACTCACGTGCCAGTGGCCCCAGTAAAGTGCAGCCCTTCTGACTCCTGCGACGGGCTTTCTCTACTGCCTCTCAACATTGACCTCAACACAAGGAAAACCAGTGCCCTGCTTCTAATGTGTTTCATAAACATTCGAAGATGGTGAGGACAGATGCCTATGATGTGTCCATCTAGAAAGCATACTAAAGTAGCCACAAAATAACAAACCCAATCATTTCCCAACTAACAAATACTAGCGTTTAATAATAAATATTACACCACTCTTAAATCTGTTCTTCAGATGTAAAAGGATCCCATTTAGCATAATCACTTAATAACAGCAAAAGTGATAAATACCAAAACACTAATTCTTCTAATATTTGCAAAATCCAGATCTTTGTTATAAGAACACCATGATAGGAAACTGCAACAACGGTGTAATTATACTTTAATTGTATTGTGAGGCAATGCATTAATCACAAAGTTTAAGTACCAAGGATAGAATTACAATAATTCTGTAAAACAAATTTAAACTAGCTAAGTAGGTCAGAACCACTAACATGCAACAGGAGACCTCTGGGAATTTATCAGTTAATGGCTATTTATGTGCAAATGAGTGCCCTCCAACCCTCCAAAATCCTGAGTAGCTGAAGGGTATTTCTGCTAACCAGGAACACTGCTTAACTGAAAAGGCATAAATTAAACCGTTTTATTGGAATGATGATATTAATTCCTCTACTTTTCTTTTACCAAATATCCCATACCTTTCTAGAAATGCAATTTACAGTTCATATTTAGTAAGAAAAGCAGAAGAAGAAAAAAAGAAACAAAAACAAAAGGGCTACTGGAGAGTTTTCCAAACTTGTCTCTTCCTTGATATATGAGTCCAAATTCTGGACCTTCAGGAAAAAGAAGGGAAACTTGTCTTATGCTCCAGAAAGTAGTCCCATGATTACAAACCCAAATCTACAAAACACAAAGAATGCATTAACAGCTTTTACAATGTACTAGCACATAATAAAATTCTGTCTTATGCCTGTAGAATCTTGTCTCACAGAAGACAAAATTAGGGAAGTTTTCCTCTACCATATTTTGGTCATAATAGTCAAACTATGTGTCTTCTAAAACGTATGCATTGTAAATGGTAGCAAAAATCTTTTCTCTTTATTGAAGAAATTCCCTCTACACACTTCATCTCTGGCTTGTCTTAGAAGAAAATTAAACATTTGGATCTCATTTGAAAGGGATGGAGAAAAGGTGGGATAAAATGTTTCCATGTGACTTAAATCTCATTAAAAGAGGCTACCAAATACCCATTATCAGGATCGCACTGAACTTATACAGAGAAGGGAAGATACTAGCTATTGACTAGCTTTTAAATTTTTGATGAGACAGCAATAATGTAAGTTTACTGTTCTTAAAGAATGAACATAATAAATGGTAAGTTAAGAGTTTTAAAATATACTAGCATTCCCCTTGGAGCCATTCTCTCCCAGTCCCCATGTCCTCATCATTGATGGAAAACTGCAGTATAACCTTAAACTAGGTTAAAGGCAAATTTGAAGTCAAAATAAATCATGTAGTCAGTACCTTTCAATTGCAATATGAATTACATGTGAAATCTCAGCACTCTAACAGAGCCAACAAATTAATGTTTTGTTGAGAACACTGTTTTAGGCATATACACAAAAGTTTGTGATAAATGGCTTCAATAAGATAAGAAAAATCATTCCACTCACCATTCCATAATTAAATTATCCAAAATTATATGTAAAGTATAGCAAAGCAAATGATATCAAATTTACTTTTGAGGCGTATGCTTTGAAAACATCATTCCTGGGATCAAAGAGTGATCATGACAGGTATCAAGTGTTTCATCAGAAAATCATGTTTACATATCAAGTATGGCACAGAAGTAAGTCCTCAGTCTGATGCCATGCCATATGTTTTACACACACAGTATATAAATATAAGCAGATCAACAAACAAGAAACATATACAAATTAAGATGTACTTCTGGCCTGAAAATATTTCACTTTTACTATCTGCTTTTAAGGAGGAAAAATATTAACTACAAAAGATCAATTATCACACAAATGTCACCATCTGTTACGGGGCATCACCCTACTTCAAAAGGGAACTCTCAGAAGCTGTAAAGTAGGGTGCTCCCCCCTCTCTTTGGTTAGGAGCAAAACGGTGGTCACGCCAGTCTTGCAGTCTAGGGCAGAATTTCAGCAAGCTCTTTGAGCAGCAAGCACTGCCCTAAGGTTTAATTAACCCTGCTTGGATAAACAGGACTTTCTCTTTCTGAAGAGACAAGATACAAAGCTTGCCAAAGCCATACTTAAACTCTATCTTCCTAAATCTCTGTACATTACACACGAAAGGAAACAGGGCTGGCATATGGATATGATTGCATTAATTATTTTATATACATCTACATAAATATATATCTATATTTTTAGGGTAACAGGGGCTACAATACCAATGAAGTAAATCCTAGAGCAACAGAAATACCTCTAAAATCTGGAAGTACTAGTAAAACACAACAGATGCATTTAAATATGAGAAGTTGAATTCCTCCAATGTCTCTAATCGTAATTACCATTACTTCAAACAGCACCAGGCTGAGGCATCAGATCATCCTTTCCTGGTCCCCTTCGTCAATCATTCCCTCAGCCTTCACTGCCAAATTCCATACTCCTTTATTTTTTACTTAAAAATTTAGTCTTGCAATTTTGTACATACATAATTGTACTGCTCTTTTTTATCACTACAATGGCCTCCTACCTAGTTTGTGTGCCTAAAGTTGACTTTCAATTCATCATGCATATATTACTTGTATAACTTTCTACGTAGTTATTATAATTCACTCATCCAGCAAAGACTTATTATGCAACACTGTATGCCAGACACGTCGTTGGGTCTGAGTGACCAATATCTCACTGGTATAGTGAAGGAGAAGGGCAAAGACAGGTGATATTGCAAGTGATAAATGTTGTGGGTGTACAAATATGAACAGGGTACACTATTGGGGAGGGAGGCCTCTTGTTCTGCTTGGGGAGCCTGGAAACTCTTCACATGGGAAGCTATACACTTCACCTACAACTAAAGGGAAATGAGTATTCCAGGCAGAGGAGGGATCAAAGACTGTTTCAGGTAAGGGAATTACGAGGAATGTACTAGAAGAGGCCTTTCTCTCACACAGAATTTATGATTCAGTAGGGGGAGAAGACTGCTCATGCAACTGTCTAATCATGCCGTTCCTCTGTTGAAAAACTGTAGTTCATGTCTTCCTTATTGAGTCTATACGCCTTTGTAATTAGTCTAAAGCTGTCACCACACAGTGCCACTTTTCTATAGAACATATCCTCCATTTCTTAATCACTCAATGAGCATGCCCAGTCCCTACAGGGGTCATTGCCTTTCCAGCCATTTTCACTCCTTTCTCTCCAACAAGTTACACAATTGTCATTCTTATATCACATCTTTCCAGAGGACTTTCCTAACCCTTATCCTGGCACAGTTTTTTTCCTTCATTATCACAAGTGTAAATTGCTGCTGCTCCTTTAATAAACAGCTCAAATGCCATTCACTTCAAAAATTTTTCTTGATCCTCTCTTCACAATTCTTTCCTTTCTTCCTCTTCCTTTTAATGTATTCCCATGATATATTGTTTCACAGCATTTGACACTTAATTTCCCTACAAATTTCAGTTGGGATATAGTTGACTAGAAAATAATTTCCCTAATTACAGAGTACATTTGTTCCGTTGTATCCATGAAGGACTGATTTCAGGCAGGGCCCTCAAGATATGCAAATTCATAGTTACTCAAGTCCCATATATAGGAATATATATATACATGATGATGGTGAGATAGATCTATGTGCATATACTTATAGGATTAGTATTAAGGCACCAGAGGGACATTGGACCTCCACTCAAGTACTTCCCCAATGCAAGAACATTTTGTTCTATTAAATTGGCATTTCTTGATGCTCACCTTCCCAACACAATCACTGAAGACAAATATATGCATAAGCAAAAGTGGTGAAGAAAGCTAATGATGTCTGGCTATCAAAGATATAGCATTTGGAGTCTTAAAGGCTTGAATGTAAACAAGTGGCCATCTAGCTCAGAAGCAACAAAGCCCACATGGAAGAAGACAACAGTCTGTGTGACCACAATGGGTCAATGGAATCAGTTAGCAGTCATCAAGGAACAAAAATCATATCACTGTATGTCAATGTTCCTGATATGATCACTGAAGACAAAGATGTGCATTAGCAAATGTGGTAAAGAAAGCTGATAGTGCCCGGCTATCAAAAGATTTAACATCTGGGGTCTTAAAGGCTTGCGGTCCTCTAGCTCAGAAGCAACAAAGCCCACATGGAAGAAGCACACCCAGCCTATCCGACCACAAGACATTGAAGGGATCAGGTATCAGATAACAAAGAACTAAAAATTATATCATTGTAAATGACGGGGAGTATAGATTGGGGACCCAAAGCCCATCAAAAGGTGAAGTGATATCTCTTTACAGATGAGTCATGGGGAGGAGATGGGCCGGTCAGGGCCCCCCACTTTCATGATCTGAAGTCTACCTCACAAATCCAGTTAGACCAGAGGATGTACACTAGTTCAGATAGGAACCAGAAACATGGGGAATCCAGGACAGATGATCCCTTTAGGACCAAAGGTGAGAGGGGCAATACCAGGAGGGTGGAAGGAAGGTGGAGTAGAACGGGGGAACCAATCTACATATAATCTCCTCCCTAGGGTACGGCCAATAGGGAAGTGGGCGAAGGGAAACATCAGACAGTGTACAACGTGATAAAATAATAATACTTTATATATTATCAAGGGCCCATGAGGGAGGGGACAGTGGGGAAGGAATGGAAAAAAGAGGAGCTAATACCAGGGGCTTAAGTAGAAAGAAAATTTTTTGAGAAGGATGATGGCAACAAATGTACAACTGTGTTTTGCACACAAGGGATGTATGTACAGATTGTGATAAGAGGTGCATGAGCCCCCAATAAAACGATTAAGTAAAAAATGAAACCAACTGATGTATTTGTATATAATTTATACACTTCCTCCCATATACTTTAAATCATCTCTAATTACTTATAATATCCAGTACAATGTAAATGTTATATAAATAGTGCTCTAATCTCCCTCTTAGCCTTTGAGGGGTTGCTTTGGCTACTTAATTGCTTCCTCTTCCCTGAATATTTTGGACTCACAGTTGGCTGAATCTAAAAATGCAGAACAGGGCCAACTATAGATATTTTTATCCTTATTCCCAAATAAAGGAATTTTTAAGATACATTTTGTCCTTGTGTGCTGTAGAGCTGATTACAACCCATAGCAACCCCACAGGATAAAGTAGCCTGCCCCACAGGCTTTCCTCAGTGGGATTTGTCCCTGGAGACGCTGACGGGCATGAATAGCCACCTGTCTGGCTCAGCAGCAAGTGCTTGATCACTGCTCCAGGACTCCGGATCACACATACGAGCTCAATATCTGTTACCAAATGATCCCATTTACTGAATTCCTGCAGCACCGTACCAACAGTTGTTTTATACTGCGTGTGCCATCATCTCTCTCTAAACAAAGATCATGTATTCCCTGTTTCATGCCCTGCATCAATCACACCAGGGAAGATGGCAAGGCTGTAAAAAGATGCAAGAAATATTGGCCTACTTACACTCAGCCCTTCACCTATTCCATTCTACTGATTTCGATTATTTGTGCTGCTTCACGTTTCTTTCTCTCCGTTAAGCATGGGTGCCACAGAAGGAGAACTGCATACATGCCTGCCACCTACACTGTGCAGTGCTGCACTTCCATGTACTTTTTATACCTCTGGAAAAGTTTTCACAGTAAAAGAAAAAAACACCTAGTTAAAAATTACCAATCACTTGCCAAAGTAAAAAAAAAGTGATGATGCTGAGCCCACAGGGTTGACAGTTCAAATCCAGCAGCAGCTCTCCAGGAGCAAGGCTGGGCTACCTTCTCCCACCAGGGCAGTGATGTGAAAAAAAAAAAAAAGCGGTGTTATTTGTTGTATTGAATTTGGTGCTTAAAGGCCATTTCTACATAGCATTTTTCTTAGTATACGAATTAAGAAATAATTATATACACAGAAAAATAATTATATAAACATAACAAAACAGTGAATTTTGAAACTCTACATAGACAGAAGACAAAGTTCATGGAGTAAAATTTACTACCACCATCCTAACAGCATATTCCCATTTCATATTTCAACTTTAAAAAGAATGGGCTGAGCCCCGGTGGCGTAGTGGTTGTGCGCGGGACTGCAGCCCACTGGGTTGGAGGTTCAAATCCAGCAGCAAGGCTGGGCCTCCTACTCCCACCACCAGAGGGCAGTGATGCCCCCAAAACAAACAAACAAAAAGAAAAGCAAATTGACTTTAAAATATCAAAGTATTTAGAATATAACTTATCCAATTACAAACACTAACGTTGCCTAAATCCTCGTCTTACAGATGAAAGAACTTAAATAGGGGGGTCTGCTTGAAGTCTCACTCGAGTTAGAGTTGATTAAAAATCTTTTCCACAACTACTTCACAGTTCACCTCAATTGCTTTTCCACATAAAATTTATCCTTAAACCTTACATTTATCCTTAAATCTTATTTCCTAAAATGTACCACTGACTGCCCCAAAGCACAAACAAACAAATCTTGGAAGAAATATGGCCAAAGTGCTCCTTGGAAGCAAGGATGACAAGACTTCGACTTACAGATTTGGAAGCTGTTGCCAGGAGAGGCCAGTCCCTCGGTCAGGGCGTCCTGCTCAGGTGAGGGGAGGCCCTAATGAGCTGGACCAACAGCGTGCTGCCAAGGACAGGTTCCAGCACACAGTAGTTGTGAGGATTGCAGTGTTTCATTCTGCTATGCCTAAGGTTGCTACGAGTTGGAACTAACTTGATGGCACCTAACAAGAACAAAATGATGCCGATACTCTTTAAAGGAATATTTACACAGGATCCCGGGGGCGATGCCTAGTGAGCACTGAACGAGAACCACAAGGTTCAGTGTGTCAAAGCCACTGGCGGCTCCTCCAGAGAAAGCTAAAGTGATATTTACAGCCTCAGGGAGGCTATGAGTTAAAACCTGATGACAGTGAGTTTGCTTGTTGACTTTGAAGAGAAATAGAAAGCATTTCATATGCAAGAACTTAAGTCAACATAAACAGCAATTCTACTCCATTTTTATCTCTGTAGAGATACAAAGTCCACTCTGAATCTCTGTATTAAATATAAATAGAATTTAAATTATGGGAAAAAAAGGATTATCTAAGTTCAGGGATTTCAAAACAAAAGCCTTAAAAGTCATTTTTTTTAAAGTTGTATATAAAAATTTAATCTGAGTCCTTCCATTGGAGTGAGAATACATATATCTCACTGTAAAGAACATAAATAACCTTGTTTAGATTATACAAATTCTGATTGCCTACTAATAACAGTCTAGATGAAAACATCCCAAAAGACAAGATGTGATGGTATTAGTCCATTTGGAAATAAAGAAAAAACTAAAGCCAGATTAACTATCTCTAAATCATGCAACACATTTGTCTTCAGAAAAATGGACATGCGAGTGGCACAAACAGGTAAGCACTCAACTAGGAGCAATAAGATTCTAACATGTTTCAGCAGAAAAGTCTGGGGACCTGCTTCTGAAAAGTCACAATGAAAAACCACACAAAGCTTCTGTCTATGACACACTGTGACTCAGAATCAATTCGACAGAAACCATACACCCTGTCCTAAAACTCCCAATGACACAAAATATTGAAATAGCAAGACCAATAGTTTGATCCAATTTACAGAATTTCCTATATCTAGAGACCACCTAATACTTTACCAAAGAGTTACAGACAAGAGTGACTACTGGGGTACAAGAATTTAGAGGCACTGAATACCTGGTTTACACTATGTCCTACGAGAGTAGGAAACCTTTTCACACCCACCAGAACACATATTGTGCCACTAGGGTTTGATATAAAACACTCTAAACTTCTGTACTCTAAAAAGGAAATATCGATAACCTAAATATCAATAAATTATTATTGCAAATAATAAACTACAAAGGTATATTGAAAACATACACTATATATGCAAGGTTTGTGTTGTTAATATATAACTTGCTGTATCAAAATAATATATATTTTCAAAAGGCTTTTTAGTGAGACGTTGTTAGAAAAATTCCAAACTGTGTTAGATGGTCTTCAAAGGATAAAGTGTACATTGTTTTATTCTATTCTAGAACTTCTACAAGACACCTTGCCCTCATTCCCAATGTACACGCCCCTCCATTTTTTTCCTGAAGGCCTTTGTGCTATAGCTGAACTCAAGGCTGTGTAACCAGGTTTGGAATTGTCCAGTCCCTTCAATACTGTCCTGTGTTGCTGGATACTTGCTGATCACAAAATATTTTTCATTCCTGGCTTAATCCTTCCTTTACCTGGAACACACATCCTTTGAGATTGTTTATACACCCAAAGGTATTATGTTAACGTGAAAAATAAAAACAAAGCAAAATGAAAGAGTGATTTGCACAGAATTTCTGGTATAACATTTATGTAAAATTTTTTAAATGTCTACAAAGCAAAACCAAAAATTACTTTGGGTTCCTTTTTTTTTTCATGTGATACCATGAATGTATACATATGTGGTTCTCCAAAGATCCAGAGTTTATAGCCATAATAAGTGAAGGGGGACAAAAATGACCAATCTTTCAGACTAGGAATAGAAGAAAATTAAAACAATATCAGAAAAAATGTTATCAATGATATAGTGCTATAATATACATACGAAAGTAGCTAAGTTAATATTTAAGGAGTCCTAGTGGCCTTGTTGGATAAACATTGGACTGCAAACTACAAGGTTGACAGTTCAAACACACAAGCTATGACTCTGGAAAGAGATAAGACTATCTGCTTCCCTAATGATTTAGTGCCTTGGAAACCTTATATAGGGTGGCTATTAGGCAGAATCCATTTGCTAGTTCAAGTTGGTTGGTAAAAATTTTAATGGCAGTTAACATGTTAAAGGTGTCAAGCACATGTTAGAAAACACTTTGAACTGCATTCCACATACTCATAATAAGTAGTAAGAGACTTTTAATCTATGCTTCCCAATATCTGTGACCACTGAGCATTGAAACCTAGTTTGATTGACTTCCTACCGCACACATCTCATGCTTTACTGTGTATAGAGCAATCTTGGAGCGGGTTCTGTAGGTGATGTAGAAGAGTTTCAAGAAGAATCTCAAAAGCACCAGTCTATTATTCTATTGATCACACTGTATTCATGTCTGTCTCATGACACTGGGAGGAGACACTTGAGGGCACAGATATGTGAGCTTATATCTATTAGGTTTCCAAGACTAAATCTTTATGGAAGCAGATAGCCCGATCTTGCTCCCCTGAAGCAGCTAGCGGATTTGAACCACTGACCTTATAGTTAGCAGCCCAACAGTTAATTCAGTGTCACCAGGGCTTCTTGATAAAATAAAATGAAAACATTTTAAAGATTTTCTAGAGCTCTCAACTATTTAAAGACTTATAACAAAGTTTTCTTACTTTTTTTTCAGTGCTTTATTTTCTATTTGATATTTTTTTAAATTAATAGTGGGGAAAATAGCTTATGGGGGTAACCTATATTAACAAAATACAAAGGAATTTTTAATTCTGCAATATGAAATTTATTTATTAAGCCCTTTACCTACTATATCCCATCAAACTATAGAAGCTTTCTATTCTCTATGATGTCAACCTATAAAACTAGAGTTTTGTTCTAAAGGGAAATTGTTATTTTTCTAGTTCATGGCTATATTTCTGGAGTATGCATGTACATGTGAGTGTGTGTTTATATACTGGAACCATTGTACCTAGCTATTTTGTGGCCTTATTTTAGAACTTCATTTACAGCTCTATAGTATATATCAAATCATTTAAGTCTTCTAATGTTGATCAAGATCAGTCTCATTTACTGACAACACTGTTAATAGTATTCCTACATTGTGTACTGCACAACAGCACCCAAGAGTCCTACCTGTAAGTTCATTTATCAGTTTCATTTAATGATAAAAATTTCTGAAGAGCATAAATTATCAATGTGAATGGGTAAGAAAACTGTATCATGCCCACACAATGAAGTATTAAGTAGTAGTCAAAAAGAATGTTGTACTATCATTCACATGGAAATTTGTTGATATATTTAAATGAAAAAATCATACTAAAAGCTTATAAAGAATATATAACTATACTTTTGGAATTAATAAAAGCATAGGAATAAGAAAGGCCTACAAGGTTAACAAAATATCAATGGTACTTTTCTCAGCATGGTGGGACAAGTAGCATCTTTTTATCTATATTTTCTATCATTCTGGCATAAGCTTGTAGTAATAGCCTAACTTGATTTTTCTTAACGGGTGAAATCGTGTGTCACAAGTTTTTGATGTGTTTTTTAAAAATGAAACTACTTGTGGGAGAAAATTTTTCTTTATGCCACCCTTCCCTAAGACAGAAATACGTGTGCAATATAAACTGCATAATTGGGGGCATAGTTTTTACTTTGTGTTTTTATTGGCTATCTTTCAAACCACGCTAATACTGTGGTTGGCAGTCTGTTGTTAAGATTGTGTAGATCGGCTGTTAGTAAAGTGCTGTTATTTCTAAATATACATAATTGAGAGATCAACTGATCCAACTGAGGCTCCCTGAATGAACACTATTCTAGAAAAGGGACACTGGGGTTTCTTGCCCTGGGTCGTTCTACATCATAAGTGGATTAACCCTTGGTTCACCAGGAAATCCTGGAACAACCAATTTCCCAATAGTGGTTCTTTTAACTCATTTAGTATTAAGCATGCTCTAAATTACCCTTTTCTTTGCATTCTCCCACTGACAGTTCTTCAGGCCCAAGGAGCCCCAGCTTCCTGGGAACCCACAGAGGAGGTGCTTTCCTTGATTAACTTTCACTGGTTTCCAGGAAAACTGCCAGTAGGAGGCAGCAGCGACTGGCTGTGGCACCAGCAGTGGCTCCACTCTGCACAGTAGTTAGCTGCTGGCTTCATTCTTCTGTCATTATAGAAGCAAGATGACACTATTCTCTAATCCAGCCAAAGCTGATAAGTACCATCAACCTGTCACTTCCTACATTTCAAATTCTAACATCACAGCATCAAAGAGTTTTTACATTTCGATTTCTTTTGCTGGCAGCAGTCGGTAGCCTCTCATTCTCCCACGGTGTTCTAATGCTGCATTTGCACACCGGGGTTACTCCCAGACTGAATAGCACGACATCCCTGCTCACTGAGCTCATCTGTGGCCCATGTGCTAGGCAATTTAGATCCAATCAGCCCTTATTTAGCTCAAGAGTAATGAGCAGCATAGTGACACAGACTTAAGCCTGACCCTCAGGACACTGCTCATCAAGCAGTAAAACTGTGACAAAATCATTCATCTTCCACCCGCTGGCAAGAAATAATACTCGCACTCGCTGTATTACTTTTCAAGATAAAAAAAAAAAGTCCTGAATTTTCATGATGTGAGACATTAATTTGCAGAAAGCTGAATTCCCTTAAACCCCCCTGTTGCTATGAGCTCACCAGGGGGAAATAGGCCTTAGGAGACTGAAATGGAATAAAGAAAATTGCTCCAGCTTTCTTTTCATTTTAAATAAGCCTTAAATCTGACAAGAGATATCCTAAAGAGAGAAAAGTATATATCTTGTAAGGTAAAGAAGAAACAATTGAAATTAAGAGTTTCAAATGCTAGTTTTCCTCCATATGTCTGTTCTCAATTTTGTTAAAATATAAATAAAATTTCAATGAAAGCAATTACTCACTCCTCTACACAAGGCAAATGGAGAAAGGAATAGTTCCTTATAGGCAATCCATTGGCACAAGTAAAAGCTTATCAAGCAACAAAAGTGTATTCTGATTAAAAAAAAAAAAGACTTAGAGAAAATAGCATTAGGGCCATATGTGAAAAACATGGGGACAACTAGAAATGTTTTAAAACTGCAATCTACTTTTCTCGTAATTTGCATTGTCAAATGAGGTCTCGTTACTACCATTTGATAAAAATATTCCAGTGCTTAGTATAGAAAACAATCGTGGCACTTCGATTCCCTAAAGGACTGAGCGGAGCCACTTTCAAAATAACCAATTGCTTCCTTTCTCGAACACACGGACTCCTCACCTTTTATCCCAATGCGCTCCACCCCAAGTCTTGCCAGAGCCTATCTTCTCGCTAATTAGGAAAGATGATTGACTGTTTCATCACAGAAAAATCAGATTTTCAGTAACAGATTCTGGAAACCACCATGAGTCAGAAAAGAAATCAGAAGGCTCTATTCATTTACCTCTTGACAGTTGGAGTAATCTTGGGATAAATGATAATAATAATAATAATAATAATAATAATATCCCTTCATCTTCTACTTCTCCTTAACATGGTAGTTATTCAATAGAAATCTGACTTACATTATAACAGAAGATTTCAAAACTGGGGTTTAGTTTTAAAATTAAAAATCTAAAAGATCAGGAAGAAAAAAGGCCATAGAAACCAAGTATCTTTTCTCTGTATTCAGTGTTCTCAATTTTATACAAATGTGCTTGCCTGTGAGTTTATATTGTACATGATGCTGGAGTTACACACTAGACTCCCTCAAAAGGATTCTTTTCCTTAGAGATGTTTTAAAATTATTTTTGATTATTTCTTCCACTCTATTTTCTCTGTTCGCTTTCCCAAATACTACCTAGCTTCAAAACCAACCCCAAAGACAGACTTTACCTTCAGATTAAATGGACTTCTGAGTAGTAGCTTTGGCAGAGGCTCTCAAGGCTCTCAAAAGCAAGGTACAAGTTCAGAGGTACACTTACTCTACTGGGATCCTTATTCCAAGGGGAGCTTGGTGATAAAGACTAAGGAAAATAAAAATCCAGCTGGAGTAGAGACCTTAAACTTTATTTCTTAAGAACACCAATATACTTTAAACTATTAGTGAGGGAAGACTTCCTCTCATCCTTCTGGAAGTTCCTTCTGCCCACAGTGCTCAGTGGGCAATAAACAGAAATCCAGATTATGCATAAACCCGTATATGGATCCTACAATAACTATTGACAAAAAGGTAAAAATCAGAGCACAATGTTTAGACCAAAAAAGGTTAAGTATAAAAAAGCCAGAAAAGGTGATGAACTAGCACCAGTTTCTGTTTTCTTACTCTCCCTTTTGTCTATCTTCATGCAATAATTAAGTGTATGCACACCACCTATGCCTTATCTGAATGGATCCCTGGAGGGTTCTAGGTACCTCGTGTAGTGTCTGCTCTCACAGAAGCTCTCACTACAGATACGAGTTAAGTTTGTTAGAAAAACAATATGTTGCATGAATACCAATTTTCAGCCATAATAATCACAATAAAAACATAGAGAGCAATTAGAGCTAGAAAGTGTTCAGGAAATTCGAAAGGAAGAACTAAGTGAGATTTCAGAAATGCAGACAAGCATTTCAGGTATGACTGGAACAAAGAGTCTGGTCAGGCGAAACTTAACAGGGCTCTTCTACTCAAGTCTCTGTAACTCCCACCAAACGACTGGGTGGGGCTATGCAAACAGGGCAGGGATATATAACACTAATACAGGGGACTGGCCATTTATCCTTACTATCTACCCTGGCTGCAGCCTTATGGAGGAAGGTCCTGGAAGTAGAAGGACTTGGAAGAATGAGCCCATTCAAGATTTATGTGGGAAGTGGTGGAGGTCTCATCCGAGACCAGATGATTCAACTGTGGTACCAAGAATCATTCAGGGGAGCAGCGTCAAGTCTGTGGGATACTTTCTCTGCATCTGGCATGAGATTAAGAAGTGAAGAGCAGAGTGACAGAAAGGATGGCTTCCTGCCCCATGGAGACAAAGCCTGGGGGATGAAGAAGAGGAGAGAGATTTGGCTACCATGGGCTGGGAGGCTCAGCCAGAGAGGTATGTGCTGTCAGCTCAGGAGATCAATGAGTATCCTGACGATCGCTGATCCTACCTTGTGCTAACCTATTAACTTCCCTAATAAACCTCCTTAACCCTGAATATTGTCGCTGAGTTGTGTGGGGTCATTACAACAAATTATCAAACCCTGCATTGGTGGAGAGGAACCCTAGTGATATAGAGGTTTAGAGTTGTGCCGAAGTCTGTAGGGTCCGCAATTTGAACCCACCAGTGGCTCCTAGGGAGAAAGACTGGGCTTTCCTCCCATAAACAGTTGGAAACCCACAAGGGGGCTGCTATGAGTCGGCATCGATTCGCTGGGAGTGAATTTTGGTTTGGGTGGCAGAGATGTAGAGTGGCAGGGGAGGATCAGCTGGCATCAGAATGGGTTAGAAAGGATGGAGTGTGGTGGTATGTCTGACCTCTGCCGTGGGACAATGAGGAAGCCAGAGGTCAGATATGGCCCTCCATTGACGTTGACTGCAAAAGGTAAAGAAAAGCAAAGCAAAGAAAATCAATACAGTGTGTAGTAAGCATTGTGTGTGAATTTATATAATAAAAAAATGACAAAACACAGCTCTCTTTCTGCCATCGAGTCGATGCTAAGTCATAGCAACTGTAGAGGGCAGGGTAGAGCTACCCTTATAAATTTCCTTATAAATAACTCTTCAGGGGAGTAGAAAGCTCTGTCTTTCTCCTGGGGAGTGGCTGGTTTTGAACTAAGGACCTTGTGGATTGAAGCCCAACATGTAACCACTATGCCACCAGGCTTCTAAACTACAGGAGGGGGCAAGTTCAGTGTGGTTCCAAGTCTGCGGGTTAGATGTAATGTTGGAGCCTTCTCCTGACTGTTGAACTTCTCCTGGCTGGCCCCAGTAACGGCTACGCAAACATGGGTCAGCAAGACCACTACATGTTCCAGGGGTAGATGATCCCAGATCAGTAGGTGAGTCCTTGACTGGAGAAGTAAACGAAGGGAAGGGAATTCCAGTTCGGCAGATCAGATTCCCGATCTCTGAAGGCTCAAGTTCACGGAATGGACAGTGAACGGGCTAGATGTAGGATGCAGATGCAACAAAAAGCAAGTAAGCTTATTTATATCAGAGTAGGTCGAGTCCCTAAGGAAACCACACTTCAATTGCATTGGGGTTGCGACATGTCTAAGGAGGTTGCACTCCACCTCAATTGTCTTACAACTGTCTGGCTGCTCACAGCAAATTCCATCATGGAGTTGACAACATTGTGTTAGGTTATAAAGGGTGGGATTACTAAGCCTCACCTGCCAAACCAGAGAATCCTAGCCCAACCAAGCCAACTGGACACAAAACCCAACTATAAGAAACATCCAATAGCAAAGGAAGGAAAGGGTTATATGCTTTCCAGAATGTTCTTTCTATATTTCTTAACTGAAAAGTTAAGTAAAATATGTGGCATATAGCAGACCTTCTAGACCAGTGGTTCTCCACCTGTGGGTTGCAACCCCTTTGGGGGTTAAACAACCCTCCTATAGGGGGTGACCCATTCATAACATTAGCAAAATTACAGTTATGAAGTAGCCATGAAAATAATTTTAGGACTGGGGTTCACCACAACATTAGGAACTGCATGAAAGGGGCACAGCATGAGGAAGGTTGAGAATCACTGCTCCAGATAATACTTTCCCTTATACTTATCTCTTTTCCTAAGAAAATCCCAGTTCTTAAAATATTTTACTGAAATGTGACACTGTATCAATAAAGTTCTAAAAAACTATAAATATTAACCATGCAAAACACTGAAGGGAAATAATAAGTATCGTTCTGCTACAAAGAAGTATGCAAAAACTCCAAATATCAAAATAGATACAGGAGGCGAGGGATTCTTCAAAAACTTCCGGATTAATTCCTTAAGTTTTAATTCCATTCTTCTATGAAGGCTTTTTAAAGCCCTTTTGTGCATAATAAAAACATGATCTGCTAGCTTCCAAAAAATCTCCCTACTACCACGGAGTTGATTCCAGCTCATAGGAACCTACCAGACAGAGAACAGCCTCCGTGGGCTTCCGATGTGGCAATCTTTTAAGACAGCAGAAAAAAACCCAAAATCATGGCTAAATCAGGTTGATTCTGATACAGAGCAACTCTATATGGCATGGTAGAACTGTTCCAGTAGGTTTCTGAGACCACTTCTTCATACAGTTCCTTATGTTGTGGTGACCCCCAACCATAAAATTATATTTTTTGCTACTTCATAACTATAATTTTGCTACTGCTAAGAACTATCATGTAAATATCTGGTACGCAGGATTCATTTTCATTGTTAAAAATTGAACATAATTAAAGCATATTGATTAATCACAAAAACACATGTAAGTGTATTTTGTTTACTTACTACACATATAGTAATATTTATTTCTAATGAGAAATAAATGAAATGTTGTCTTGAAGCATGGTATAGCATAGGTAAGAGTCTTCACACCTGGTACTCATATGTGGGTGTATCTACATGTGGGAGGACCCACCTGGTGACAGATAAAGAAGGAGTGTCTCAACTTCCTAAGATCACCGGAAATGTGTTTTTCCCTGTTGAAAGGGTTTGTGACCCCCAAAGGGGTCTCAATTCGCAGGTTGAGAACCACTGTGCTAGCCTCTTGGAGTGTAAAAAAAAACCTTGTTTAAAGCTCTATGCATTTTCCAAAATATATTTTGAAGCCAGAAGGGGAAAAAGTCTTCCTCTTTGTTTTTTAATTTTTTGGAGGGGGCACCTGGATTTGAACCAGTCCTCGTCTTTAAGGAGTTGCACTTTTTATCACAAAATGTTTCCAAAAAAAGGTTAATCATCCCTTTGGAAATATTTCTTATTCTCAACTTGGAACATTTAAGCAAATTCTCAGTGGCCTACAGACTTCTTTAAAACTAAGATCTCTCGCTTAATACAAAATACGATGTCAGTTGATCAATATCCATTTGGCTTAAATTCATAAGTCCTCACCCCTCGTAAGTGGTAGAACAAACAGGTACAAAGCCTGAGAATTTATTGTTCCTCTTTAAACTACAAATGATATTTGCAGATGCCAAAAGGCATTTTGAAATCACTCACCCTTACTTCAGTGAAATGCAAACGGGGGATGGGGAGGCGGTAGAATCTCAAGAGGCCTGGTATGTCAAGTTTTTGCCCCAAGCTATTTTTCATAGCTGTGTTATAAAACTGGAAACGGAGGTTTATAATGGAAATGCTGACGAACCCTTAACTACAGAGGCATAAATGGATATAATTTAAGAAAGCTTTTGGCTACACCTAACCCCACAAATGAAAGACTGCCATTTTTATATTAACCTCAAATAAAAAAGTCAGTGAGAACTAAAAATGTGATTCCAAAAAGGTACTGTGAAACGTTACTGATGACTGCTAAAACTACTCAACACTGTTGTTAACAAGACATTTGTTAACATTACCAGATTACCAAGTCAATACTAGTAGAGTCACAATCTGCTCCTTTTTATCAAAGAACTCGTTTGCCTTTTAATGGTACGGAAATTTATTATTACTTTAAAGATTTGAAAGAGCTCAAAACAAGTTCACCCGATCACCTTGACTTGCTGCAAGTGAACCTTTTAAGTCACAGCAAAGACTTAAGCCTTTTCTGACACTAAACAAAGGAAACTCACTATCCATCAATTCTTGTACTAAGAGTGGCCCAGCAGGAATACAGCGAGGAACTGATTTATAAGGCTCCCAATGCTGTAGCTTTAGGAAGCAGATTGCTACAACTGTCTGCTGGTGAGCAGCTGCTGATTTCTAACTACTGATCCTTTTGGTGAGTAGCCAAGCACTTTAATGAATGCACCACCGAGGCTTCTTCCTGCACTAATGGAAGACTAAAGAACCTTATGCAGCTGTCCCGACTCACCTGAAAATTCTTTTTTGTTTGTTTGTTTAGGCATCACTGCTCTCCGGTGGTGGGAGTAGGAGGCCCAGCCCCACTGCTGGAATTGAACCTCCGTCCCAGTGGGCCGCAGTCCCGCGCACAACCACTACGCCACCGGGGCTCAGCCCTCACCTGAAAATTCTTAACGACACAGGAACACATTTTGTAACTCAGGAATGTTCATACTACAACTTAATCAGCAAAAAAGGATGCTCTGGTAAGTCAATGGTTCCAGTAAGCACAGTGGGATATGATAGTCACTAACAGACCATCTCATTACCTGACAACCTGACATTTTGGATCGATGACAAGAGTAAACACTCTAAAGTATCTGATGATTCTAGACATTAAAGACCTACCTCTGACAGTAATGAAGACTGTGGTGCAAGGTTAGATCAATGCTGGCTGTGATGGTTAGGGCACGTCAGCTTAGGCTGGGTCATAATGCTCAGTGGTTTGGCAGTTACATAATAATGTGGTTTGGCAGTTAGGTTGAGACACAATGGGCTATATGTAATGATGTCATCATCTTCTGTTTTGTGATCTGATGTGGTCATTCTACATTTTTCCGTATACCAATTTTCATGAAACAATCTAATTTTTGGAACTTGGCCATATCTTAAGTAAGCAAAAAGTGTTATTTCTTAACCACTTAGAAGGGCTTCCTTCTCCCTTTAATGAGTAGTTATCGTTCCTTCCTTCCTGTAATTTCTGTCATATAGTTACCAAACTTAGTACCATATCCTACATACACTCATTTATGAAAGGATTGATAACTTATTCCCAGATGAATTGGTTTTCAAACCAATAGAATCACTAAGGTAAAATATTTTCATCATTTCCTTGTTAGAGATGAAGCCAGGAATAAGCATCATTAATCTACATTCCCCAGGTGGAACGCTGGTAGAGTAGTGGTTTATGTGTTGGGTCAGTAACCACGAGGTCAGTTTAAACCCATAGGAGACCTACAGGTCTACAGTCTTTGGAACCCACAGGGGCAGTTCTACTCTGCCCTATGGGTCACTGTTAGTGGGAATCGCTTCCATAGCCGTGTTTTATTGTGGTTGTTTCTTAATATATACCATTTTCCCAACCCAAAGCCCCCCAAAATAAATAAATAACATAAAGCTTCATAAAGAATGAAAACCTTGGATAAATTAGTATGAAACCAGCCTAGCATAAAGCAATTTAGCAATGAATAAAAATGTGGAAATCTTGCCAATATAACACCATAGAAAAACAGATGCCACTTTTATAATATGATATTGGGAAGGAGGGATGTGGTCTTTAAAGTCAAAAGATGATTTCAAATAAAATCACTACACAGTCTTTACACAACTCCTCAATGACAGTGTCTAAGCTATTAGAATATGTACCTTACAACAGAATTGATAGGTGAAAAGGAACTTAAAGGCAATAAATGTCATAACCAATATTGTTAATTTTCATTAACCCTTGGTTCAAGTGTCTTTCTCTACATGAGCACAATTAAGTGGATATGAAAACGTTAAGTTTTGTGTTGGTGATTGGTATTAAAACAATTTAATTAAATTTGGGGATTCACCTTTAAACTAGAAGTATCTCATGTAGTTGGGACCACAACTTTGTAACACAATGTTTAAAGCAACCTCCACTCTCCTCATTAAGTTAAACACATTTTTCTTTAAGGCATGTAGTCATAGATTTCAGTGAAGCCACCTCAGATCTAAGTTCACATTCTTATTTAGAGTATCAGAAAAATAATGGAATGCTCTTACAGAAGTATTGCAGAGGAAGACAGAACCCTGAGTAGTCCAAATGGTTAAGTACTGAACTACTAAGCCCAAGGTTGGCAGTTCAAATCTACCAAGAGTATTGGGAGTAAAGCCTGGTATGGAACGCTGTTCTACTCTGCACACTTGGCATAGCTACGAGGCAGAACTACTCAACAAGCAAATAATGAAAACAAGGACAGGAAAAGAAGAAAGGAAGAGGCACTCAAGGACTCTACCAGGGCTGCTCTGAGTTTAGTTTTGCCTCTTGTGTTTGCCTAAGCCTTTTTTGAAGAACTACTTGAGAACTATGATTTATACCAATGTACCAATAAAACTTACTTCTGAAACATACATGCCAACTTAATGCAAAAATAGACATACTTGGTGATATAAACAGATCAATCATTAACACATTACTGGAAAACATACCTGACTCTGGCCAGAACAGCTTGTAGAAAGCTCAAGAGTGTCCTAAGTTCAGATTCTCGACAAGCTGGCAAAAGCATACTGAATCCATCATTGAGCAGCTTTTCATGGGAAGGATGTAAGCAATGGCTGGTCTCAAAAACTTCCTGGATGCCATCAATGTAGATGGAAAGAAGTGTCCACAGAGTCTGCTTCTGCCCCACTTCATCATTCTTAGATACTAAGAACTCCTTCGCTTTCTCTCGGAAAGCACCTGAAAATTTCTCAGCCAAAACACCAATGTCCAGATTTTTCTGAACATACATTAATAGGAAGGCCATCTGACCTTTCCAGATGAGGGCCCTTTGAGAAGGTGTTAGAGAGGCAGATCTAAGGAAGTTTAAGAGACCTAAAACATGACTTGCTACATCTTCCACCTCTGCAACAGCTGCTAACAATAGAAAAAGGCTGAAAAAGTTTTGTAGACCGACTTCTGTTAGTTCTTCCATTCTTCTTTGATGGAATTTAGAATATATTCTGTAAAACATTTAAAAAAATGGTTTCAACACAATTGCTTCACTCATACAAATACATCTTTTTAAGCAGATGTCCCTCAATATTTACAAGCCTCATCACTTGATGGATTTAGCAAAGTTTTCATTTTGATGCTATGTTACTTTTTCCACTTAGATAACAAATTCAGACTAACCCTACCTTCAAATTTCTCAATGATGAAGCAAACCTCTAAGTAACTGGAAGGATTTAGTGGCTTTTCCCAAAGGACCGAATGTGGAAACTTTTTTTCACATATGCCGTTTCTTTTTATTTGAATTTTAAACTTATTTTTCATTGGCAATAGACAATGTGGGCTATTCTTTATAAAAATTTTAACAAAATAATTTCAGAGAACGAGTTTTCTTAAACTCTTTTCTCTCCTCACCACCAAAAAAAATGTGTTTTGCTTTATTTATACCATAACTCAATGAATTCAAAGAGGTTAATAGAATTATTTGGACCTTTTGTTAAGAAAAATTGTTAGTGTTCACATGTCCAAGATAAGCCTTGAACTCTCTTGTCTGCTAGTTGAGGATCAGCAAGACAGAGGAAGACCTTCATCGAGGTGGCTTGACATAGTGACTGCCATGATAGATTCACACATAGCCATGATTGTGAGGAACTTTCCATGGTGTTTTGTACACAGGATTTTTTTTTTTTAGGCATCATTGCCCTCTGGTGGGACTGGGAGGCACAGCCTTGCTCCTGGAGAGCTGCAGTTGGATTTGTACCAAGCCAGTGGGCCGCAGTCCCACACTCAACCACTACACCACCGGGGCTCAGCCCTGTACACAGGGTTTTATGAGTTGGAGTATAGTGGACATTGGAACATTTTACAATGATACAATTCTGAACTGTAGAGAGTTCTCGTGAATTACTTTTTTTTGTTCTCATGAATCTTTTAAGATCTGAAATAAAATCAAATTGCCTTCTAAAAAAAAATAAAGAGGGCTGAGCTCTGGTGGCGTAAGTGGTTGAGTGCGGGACTGTAGCCGGCAGGCTTGGCGGTTCAAATCCAGCACCGGTTCTCAGGAGCAGTGGTGGGTAGCCCCCACAACCACCAGAGGGCAGTGATGCTCCCCAAAACAAAAAAAAAAATTAAAAAAAAGAAATTTCTTGTCAATACTATTTTGTATAATTGAATAGTTGATAAAGTATTAGTATTAGTATATCAATTAAGGCCTTAGGGAGACAAAAATACTTCCTCATGATTTATAATTTATGGGTTGCTACATTTTGTTACTTCTAAAATGGATATGCGACAGAAATGATTAATGTTCATGAAGGGTTAAACCCTCATTTATATAGAAAAAAAAAAGACTCGAGTTGATACTCTCCTGAAAGTAAAAATGTATTTATCTTTATACCCTTGTCCATTATAATACTCAATGGAAAGAAATTAATAAATAAGAATTGCTATTGAGCGAATTCCAATGATTTCTTTCAGTAAAAAAGTTCTATGAATATTGTTATGATTTCGATAAAATACATTAAGAATTTAAACAAAAAACAAAAACAACAAAGAGATAGGAAAGGGAAAAAAATACCCTACTATTTCATTACTAAAGTTTAACCAAAGTTATCATTGAAATTTTACATATTCTATGTAAAAACCCAAACTGCATCAACATAGCATTGCAATAATTACTCATTGTGAGAACCAAATAGAGTAAGAAATATCTGCCCCTTGAGATCTTCTCCTGCCTTGTAGGCTGGAGTAGTGGTAGATGATGGTGTCCTGGGCAGAGAGGTCTTGAAGGGAACAGACTACAGGAAGCTGCCAGACTCTAATGAGTAAAAGAATATGGAGGCAGGCTACTGTAACACAGGCTTATTTTACACCACTCTTGAAATGAAAACAAAACATAAGCCCCAAATGAGAACCTTTGAGATACTTACCTGGGTCTCTGCTACCCTGATCAGTTTTCACTCATGGAAACAATGACTATGGGAGTACTACACTCAAAGAACACAAAACTGAGTCGATAACTTATTCCACATTGTAGATATGTTCTCATGAATTAAAAAAAAAATACATAACAGATTTCATAATATTACCCTAAATTTGACCCCCAAAATGAACATTTCCCTGGCATTCTTTTAAATATATGGAATTCCAATCTTCAGCACTACCATGATAAATAATGAAAGCTTTCAACAAGTGGTAGCTATTAGATTTAATCCTTACCACAACAAGCAAGAAGGATCAAAAAGCAGTTTTGCTCTCCTACATTCAGGAACACATTTAAACGTGCAAATTCCAAAGAATCTAAGCACAACTCAACATAAAAAATACAAACAATAACACCTTCCCAAAGACAACAGGTACATTTATTATCACACAGTGAAGAGAAAGCACACCTTCCTTTGACTTGCTTCCAAGGATGAGGGCCATTGTTCTTCATTGCTTTCTTTACAACTTTCGCCAAAATGCTGAGAAAAATGGTATAACTGCTGTTCGATGGATAGAGGCTGTGGTCCTGCTTATTACAACAGCAAGTCTTCACCATTTCAAGCATAGATGAAGGTGATTTAAAAATATTTGCAAGACCTTTCAAAGGAAGCCAGGAAATACTGAAAGAACTATTCTATGAGCAAAACAAGAGAGAATTATATTAAATCTCTTAATAAGAAAGGAATATCTTTAAATTCTACTGAACTCAACAGAAATTTGCCCCATCTTAATAAAAAAGACATAGCCGTTACCATATATTGCTCAAAATAGAAATTCCATGGTAGTATTTAACATAACAGAATGTTCAAATTCTGTTATCTCCCCAAATGTCTTTGTAACAGCTGGTTTATTAATACACTGAATTTGGTTAGTACGTCCTTAAAATTCTTTTACTCTACACTAGTTTCCCTACTTTTTCCCTTATAGCTTAGATACAGGGTGGGGGTGGGGAGGGTAATCAAGTGGTTATTGTCTAGAATTTCCCATGTTCAGATTCAACTGCTTTTCCTATGTCAATAACATTTTTGTTAAAATGACTTGATCAAATCCAGATGAGGTTTTTCAGCAAAAATTTTTCATTGGTAGTGCAGAGTATCTGCTACTGTGCTAGTTAAAAATCTAAAAATCAAACTCACTGTCATCGGGTCGATGTCAACCCTCAGTGACCCTGTAGGACAGAGTAAAACTGACCCAGAAAGGTTTCCAAGACTGTCGCTCTTTATGAGATTGAGCCCCACTTTGCTCTTGCATGGGTTAAAGTTCTGTATTTTTTGGGGTAAGAGTGTTAAAATTGACCAGATGGTCAGCCATTTGAGTCAACTCTCATCAGTCTGTTAATGTTGCTGGTAGTCATTCATGAGTTGTGGTAGTTAAACTGAAGCCCAGAGGTCTTATTTCACTGGATGTACAAAATGCCACTTTTCTATCATTCTTTTCACATTTACTTTCTCATCAGACATTTGGTTTGTAAGGTGCTCTGGTGGTTAGTGGTTTAGCACTCAGCTGTTAACCAGATCAGTAAGTACAAAACCACCAAAGATGTAATAGTCTGCTTACATAACGACTGGAGCTTTGAAATGCTTTGGGTCACTTTTACTCTGTGCTCTTGAGTCACTGGAGTCAGAATTGACTAGAGAGCAATGTATGTAACATATACTTCATATTTTCATTTCCATAGACCTTTCAGAAGAATGCTGCTTTTGTTCTCTGCTTACGAGAGTAACTTATTAAATCAGAACTTAGCTGCTGATTATCTTCAACTTTGTACAATTTAGGGTCAATTCATCTCCTTCCCCTCTCCACCATCATCCCAAGCCTATCATTCACAATTACTGCAGATGGTTGGAAAAGGTCATGCTTTTTTCTCTTTGCAATTGTGTTTATTACTCCTCTCCCAGGTGGTCTTCTTCTATACTTGAAAATCTACTCATTATCCCAAGATGAAGTTCAAAGGTGAGGACCTCTTAAAGTCTTTCCATGTTTACAGACTAAGTTAGTTGCCGCCCCCGGCCCCCCTCACCTCTTTTGGGCTTTCACGAAACCTCTTTGTCTCACATGTGCATCTGTCCAAAAGCTTGCCAGCTATGCAAGTATCAAGAGTGTATATTATTCACAATAGCAGTGCCTGTTCAGTATGTCACAGCAACTGAAACTGCTAGTATCATGTAGAAAAATTTATAAGTGAGAATTTTAAATATATCTTTCTGCTGCAATCTTGAGACACTTTGTTTATCCTTGTTCTCAAGAGGAAAAGGACACCCAATATTTTCTCTCCCTTAAACCAAAGCTCTATAAACAAATATAGAGGGAGGGGTGTTATTCTTTTTCAATTCAAAAAAAAAAATTTAACTCTGAAAAAAATCCAGAACTATGCATAATCATGAAAAACACTCCTCTAATCTCATGTACAAACTCTTTGAATGTCTGGGGCAAAAATCCATCTTCCTTACTTACCAGATTCTTACTATAATACTCCCAAAGAATGGTGACTACTGAAATGTTTGGTTCCCAGCAATCACAAAGTCGCAAGCAACAAAGAAGATGCATTCTCAGCTGTTCTTCAAGTATACCACCATCCTAAAAAACAGACTGACATTATGAGAGAGTAAATGGGCCCTGGTGACAAGAATATCATTAATTAACATTGCACTGAAAATTGTGCTAAGAAGAATTTGGGTATAGATTGCCAAAGCATACCCATTCATATCTTTAGATTTGGTCAAATGAGCAGAAAGTACATAAGGGCAAATCAAAGATATAATAGAAGCCTTTATCAAACAAAATGATCAAAATCTGAAGCTATTATTTCTCAACACATCCTTCATCTAGGTCTATACAATTCTGAAGGTGGTATCTCCATCTTTCAAACCTTCCAAAGAATACTGGGTCCTTTGTTTACACCATGTCAACATGATGGCTTAAGAATTCTTGGGGGACATAAATCATGTTCCTTCTATGCATTCTTTGAGTTTGGGGAACCAAAATAAGTCAGAGGGAGGAAGATCACAGCTTTATGAGATGGACAATGTGGGAGTCAGCTAATCTGGTGTCAAGGGGGTGGAGTCTAGCATCAATCTGTAAATAGCCAATGAGACATCTGTGTGGACATGACCTCCTGAGAATTCTGGGAAATGTGGTAATTCCTCCTGAGGCAGGAGGCACTATCTCTATCAGCTCATTTCTTTGGAGTCTCTTGACTGACAAAGCTGGATCCCTGCAAAACATCCCTGAGAAGTCATATGAACCTACTGTGATGCTGCCAAAAATCTGGACCTAGAGTAGCCTTGTGGAGAGTCCTGCTAATGCTGAGATGCTTACACCACTGGATTCAAAGACTTTCTACCCACTGCCTTGTCGTCGTTCTGCATTTGACATCATTGCATGTGTTTTGTGAATCTGAAGAGGACTTACTGATTGGTATCAGACGTGGGCTAATATTGGACTTATGACCTTGGACTGGACTGGGTTGGGATGTTTTTCTCAATGTTCAATTGTTCTTGTATATAAATCGTTCTTATTCACATAAGTGTGTCTATGGATTTGTTTCTCTTTTACCCAGACAGACAGTTTAAAGAGTCCCAGTGAAATTCTTGTAGGACAGCCCTTCTATTGTGAAAAAAAGATTTTCCTTCCCACAACCAAATTTCTAGATCCTTTCCTCATGGATCTAGTTTTCAAATTTTGTAGAACTTCTTCCTAATAAATCCAAGTGATTCTCTGGTGTTCATCGAGCAAATTTACCAAGATTACCCTTGGGAATTCCAAAAAGCTGTTGACAAAACTTTCTGAGCTGACCTGTCTGCCTTGCATTTAATTGGCACAGCAAATCCCCTTGGAAGCCACTCTCTTGATTGAACCATTTTGTGAAGGCACCCTACCAAAACTAAGACGAGCAAGAAAGTCCTGTCTGCAGCCATGCGAACATATTTAAACACGTTTGCTTAGAAATAAACCTGTGCATGTATAAACTGGAACCCTGCTAATAATAAATATTTTTATCTATTCTCATACTTCTAAAATCTAATGTTTTATACCAACTATCTATTTCTAAAACAAAAATGACATAGCCTAGTTTGACTATTAAGTCAATTATTTAAAATTACAAAATGTTTCCTAATTGAATGGAATAGGAAACCTGAACTAGAATAAAATAAGTGCTACAAATTATCAAATAAGTAAGATGCATTCATATCTAAAAGGTTTGGTCATACCTAAGTACATGGTCAATTTTTTTAAACAGAATTACAAACATTTTTCTTTTAAAATGAAGATGATTGACAGATTACATGTATTATCAAATTATTTTTTAGTAGAAGGGTGGTGGGAAGAAAAGAAAGAGGGGAAATCCTGCCCAACACACATTGTATAGCAGTTAAATAATCTCCTGGCACCTCGCAAAGGGGTGGAGCCTAGCCTGTCAATCAGGTCACAGCTTGGTGACCTCCTCTGGAGCATGCAGGAGATATCTCACCAGAGGCCAGATACACTCTCTGCTTCATATGCCTGATGGCAAATCACAGGGGGCTACACTGATACACCTGGAGCCTTGGAGCAGGAGAAGCCTCTTAGAGACCCATACGAGGGCTGAGATGCTTCCACCATTTGAGGATGCACAAGACTTTCTACCCACTGGCCTATGATCTTCCTGCATTCAGAGTCATTGCAGGGCTGTGTGAGTCTCAAGAGGAATTTAAGGAATAGTATCGACATATGGGGTAATATCAGACTTCTCGTCTTGATCGGGAATGTCTTCTTAAAGTACCAATGCTCTTTGATAAAAAGTTTTCTCTTACACATGAGTTCCTCTGGATTGTTTCGCTAGTCAACCCAAACTGACACACACACAGTTCACTATTAGTGCTAGTCAACAAGATGACACCAGGATGATCACTAAAAACAGTACCAATTTTGTTGGAAAATAAACCCCCAAAGCCAAACCCCCTGTCACTAAGTCAATTCTAAATCATGGTGACCTGTGTAGGATATCCAAGGCTGTAAATCTTTAGCAGGATTATCTCATTGTCCTCTCTGAAAGCTGAGAGTTTGAATCAAGGACCTTGCAGGTAGCAGTCCAACATTTACCTAACAGCGCCACCTGGGTTCTTTGTTAAAAATACACTCGTGAATTTAAAGCAGAGTATCTATCAGGCATGGCTCTAATAGACAATAATGTGAGGAATACGTCAGACATGGTATGTGTAGTAAAAGAGTATACTTCTGGAGAGGAAATAAAAAGAAGATATCAAGAAATTTCAAGCAGTGGTTATAAGCTGGACTGTGATCGACAAGGTCGGCAGTTCAGAACCAGGAGTTGCTCCATGGGAGAAAAAGGGGAGCTTTTTACTTCCAAGTAATTACAGCTTGGGAAACTCTTTAAGGAAATTTCTACCCTGACCTATAAGGTTGCTATGACATCAAGGATCAACTCGATGGTAGTGAGTTTTATCACAACAAATTATGGATAAGCCTGTGAAGAATAAAAATTCTAGAATGCTTAACTGTGCTCATGCAAAGCCTGTACATAGATCAAGATAGAGTTGCTGAAACTGAACTATGGAATACTCCAGGGTTGAAAATCAAGGAAGGTGTGCACCAGGGCTGTCTCATTCACCGTACCTACTCAATCTGTATGGTGAGCAAATAACCTAGAAGATGGACTACATGCAAAAGAACATGACATCGAGATGAGAGAAATACACCTTACAACCTACAATATACAGATGACACAACTTTGCTTGCTGAAAGCCAAGTGGACTTGTAGCATTTATTGATGAAGATCAGGCTACAGTATCTAGTTTGGATTATAACTTTAATGTAAGGAAAACAAATCCTCAGAACTGTATTAATAGGCATATGATAAATGGAGAAAAGATTAAAGTTGTTAAGAACATCATTTTTCTTGGACACAAACTCAAAGATCATAGAAGCAGCAAGCAAGAAATTAAAGGGCACATGCACTGAGTAAATCTACTTCTTGGTCCATGTCCAAGTTTGCATGAGCACAATTATGTATTCTAGAACTGCCATTTTCCCCAGTATTACCTATAGTTTCTTATAACCTATATAATCAATAAAACACAAGTGATTTTTTTTTCAATTTCTTGCTTTCCAGTAAGATCCAGCTAATGTCCGTTGTAATATCCCTAGTTCTACGCCTTCTCTTTCAAGTGCTGAAGAGCATAGATATTATTTGGGGAACTACGGTACACCTGACTCACAGCACATCTTTTCCAAGAATTAATACACTTGAGTTACAGTATTGGTAAAGAATACTAAAAGTAGCACGACAGTCAAAAGAACATAACTGTCTTGGAAGAAGTACAGTCTGGATGCTCCTTAGAAATGAGGATGGTTAAACTTTGTCTCAAATACTTTGGTCATGTTATCTGAAGAGACTGCTCCTTGGAAAAGGACAGAAAGCTTGGTAAAACCAAGGGCCAGTGAAAAGGATGGGCTGACAAAAGTGGCTGCAACACTAAGTTCAAAAATCATGAGGCTACAAGGGTCAAGTAGTGTCACCTGTAAGCCTGAGCTAACTCCACGATACCAAACATACAGCAACAAGGGCAACACGTGCGCGCGTGCACACACACACACATAGACTTTAAAAAGTTAGTGGACAATTCCATCTACTTTTAATTCAATTTTCCAAAGAATGGTGTGCATGTGTTGCTCTTGTTGTTGCTTGTTTGTTTGGTATCCTGGAATTACCTCAAGCTGACAGGTTATAGGTGTGTGTGTGTAAATAATAACAATGTTGCTGTAAGAGCTCAAACCTGTAATTGAATCACTGTTCTCTTTTTAAGCATCTATGCTTTTTCCACTGCTTCCAATCAAGAGAAGATAGTGTCATGGGATTCTTGTCTTTTATCTTCTTTAGAAGACAAAGTTTCCTTTAATTCCAACTATGAGTCAGAACTGATTCCTTGGCAGTGGGTTTGTTTTTGGTATAATCATCGTTAAAGATTCAATTTAAAAAATAAAAAGCTTTAATTTAGGCATACTAATACTAAACATAGACATATATCATGTCAAATTCTTTTATTGAAGTGAAAATGAAAACATTTTCTTTTTTAGCCTAATCATGATACAGAAACCCTCTTTAACAAGTAGATACATTACTTTATGTAAGCTCTCAGAAAACAAACAAACACAAACACTCCTCACTGCCATCATGTTGATGCTTGACTCACGGTGACACTCTAGGGCTATGAGCTTCAAGACTGTAAGTGTTGGTGAGAAGAGCACAGCCTCTCTCTCTCCTAGGGAGCGGGCAGGTGATTTCCAACTGCTGACCTTGTGGCTCGCTGTTCCACGATGATGCATAACCACTGTATCACCAGTGCTTACCAGAAACCACCGAAAGAATGAAATTTATTTTTAAGCCAGTGGCAACTCTTTGTAGCAAACTGTTTGGGCTTTTATTTTTCAACCCAACTTTAAAGCGATTAAAGAGTGTTGCACTTCAATAGTCCATTTAAGACCCTCTGATTAAAAAACATTGTGACTGTAACTGGGAGATTACTGTCATACAACATCCTGATTTAATCACTCTGAGTTGTTTCTGCTCTCAAAGACGTTCTAAATTAAAGTGTCTTTGGGAAATTAAAATAATGCTTTAAAAATGATTAGGCTGGCTTAGGATCTCCTCGTTTACCCTTTCCTGGCCGTGATCCACACCTTTCTACACCTATAAACAATGACTCTCTTGGAAAGCCCACAGGGGTTGCTGAGTCAACTCTACTGCACTGCAGCAAGTTTCGCTTTGTTTTGTTTTTCATGTGATCTCAGAAAATCAGTTGGTCTCTATAAAGAAATACCATGAAACCAAAGAAGAGTCCCTTGTCAAATGAAAACATGTGCTACTTTAAAGAAATAAATGTTTACCATTATCAGTCTCTAAACTATTTCTAAAGCAATTCTACTGTGTCAATAAAAGCAAACTGAACAACAAAGACTTTTCTTTACTAAAAAGGAAAACTTGACATCTATTTCCTAAAAGAGCGTCTCTAGGTGGACATAAAACTATTTTAAACAGATTATTTGCCTAGTTAAAACTACAATGCTATTTGAACTGCTATATATTTGGGGGAAGGCAGTTTATTATTCTTATTGCAATGGGACTCTGTTGGAGATGAAGTCACAGCATGAGCATGGTCAGTTTTTCATTTACCTCAATAGAGGAAAAACAGATATAATCAAACTGATAGCTCTGTCTAAACATATTCTTTGTGACCACCTACTGCACCCACTAAATTGGTTTCAAGAACTCCAGCAAGTCCTCTTAGACTACTTAAAGAATATAATTTGATACAATCAAGACATGTTACAACTTTAGAGAATTCCTGAGAAAATGAAGTACTTCTTCCAAAGTATCATAATGACCTTTTCTTCCCCAAATAAAAGAGGTTACTTTTACCCTACGTCTGATTTAAATTCACATGGAAAGTCTCTTAGATTAACTGCACTTTCTTTAACCCAAATAAGTAAAGCAATCTAACAGCTTTTTCTTTGTTCTAGCATGACTGACTGGTTTCCCAAGGATTTTCCTAGTTTTAACCTTAAGTCTCAGGACAAACCCAAACTGTTGGTCATTATATACTTCCAGAATTATTTAGTACCAAATAATTTTAAACTCTATCATTAGAAATACTAGTGTTGGCAATGTTTATTATGCAACACAAGAAAGTAAATTTCAATAGCAAATACATTTTATAGCATTATGAGCAAGAAAAGTGAACTATGAATTTTTTTTCTGAAACAAGTTTCTTCCCTTTAAATCAAAATTATATGGAATTATGGTCCAAAGGCAAACATTATGTTTCCAAGCAATTGAAAGGTTGTACATTTTCAAATGTTTAGTCAAAAAACTTTTCAAAAAAAAAAAAACCCAAAAAATCCTTATATACCTCAGAAATAATTACATATTATCTGTCCTATTAAACTTTTATCATTACTGGATAAGTATTTGCTAATATAAATATTCAGAGACTCCTTGGTATTTTTAACTCAAACTTAGCTGAAGGAAACTCTAAATTCACACAATGTTAATTGACAGGTGAATGGTTCAAGCCCACCAGTCGCTCCAAATGACGAATTGAAACCATCTGCTCCAATAAAGGCTCATAATTTTGGAAACCCACATAGGGCACGATGAGTCACGATTGGCTAGGTTTGGTAGAACTGCAAGAGCTTTGACAAATAGTGTTAAGTGTTTGCTTGTCTAAAGATACACACTATTGGCCTCTATCAGTGAGAGAGAGAGAGAGAGAGAGAGAGAGAGATTTAAAGAACACTTGTAACTTAATTTAGAAATCAAAACTGCTCCTAGATGCAGTAACTGGTCAGTAAAATGTAACTGTATCCCAACAACACAAAGCTTTATCGCTCTCAGTTTTAACAGAGAGACTTTTAAACAGTGCTAAGGAAGAAAGATCAGTTTAACAACTAATATAGATGATGTAAATGGTGACCAGTTTTCAGACTCGCTATAGTCTCTAGATATCAACTATGTAAGAAACTTCTTGAGTTACTAATGTTTCCAAAAAGTAAAAGGAAGCCCTTGAGAAAAAATAAGAAGGAAAAAAAAGTTAAAATATACACTTTCAAAGTGGTAAGAGAAAGCATCCTAAAAGGGCACTGGCTATGTTGTTTCCGATAGTTTAATTTTACAGTTTATTTTTTCTGTGGACCACAATCTAAGCTAGAATTTTTAGGTCAGAATTGAAATGTTCACAACTAAATGCACTGACACCTTCTTTACTATAAAAAATTAAGAGTTAATGACAGGTAACAGGAAAATCAAAAGTCACTAAGACTAACTTCCAAAAATATTACCACCCCATACCATGAAAATGCCAATTTACACTATTACATTTTATAGTTATTTCTCTTTGAAAGTAATTTTTTTTGGGGGGGGAGCATCACGGCCTCTGGTGGTCGTGGGCACTACCTAGTGCTGCTCCCGAGAGCCACCGCTGGATTTGAACCGCCAAGCCCATGGCTGCAGTCCCGCACTCAACCATTTACGCCACCGGGGCTCAGCCCTAAAGTAAATTTTAAACAACTTTTATTAACAGAATAGAAATCTATTTTCCAAATTTAAAAATGTTCTCAACTTAATTTTTCTTAAACTTTATGTAAATGACAACGTGCATTGTGGCACTTTAAGAACAAATCTTTCAAGCTACAATGCAACATGTTTAAAGACGTAATGAACACCACATCTGAAATTATTTTAAAAAGAGTTCAAGTCTGACCTCTGGGCCACGAAGCACTATACTCACAGCACTACAGAAAGAAAAATGATAAGGTATGAAATGAGTGCTCAGAGACTAGGATCTTATCAGTTAGAGTATGATTCAGGCCTGTAAGACAAATTGCTCAGCACGGCAAGTCACCTTCCTGCTGTGATGGGGTACAGCTGAATTTCCAATGCCACCGACTATCTCCCTTATCATGTCTTCTAGACTCGCTATCGTCCAGTCAATGCCTGGTTTATAGTTTCAAAATATCTACCACTTTTTTTGAACACATTTCCACAATGTTGTCAAGCTGGATAACTATCTTTGTCCTTCCTATAACTGAGACCTTAACTATTAATAGTAATGAAAAAAAAACTTTAAAAGACACTGGCAGTGACTCTTCAGTGACACAAAATTATGAGTAAATTGCTTGGTTCTTCCAAATAAAATCTGTAATAAAAATCCAGCAATTTTCTTTCTTTCAATGCGTACCTGAACACTGATGGACTTTTTCAGCAGCTCTTCTACAAAGTTCCAATTTGATTCCAATTGTCTCTAGAAACGGAAGATATTGCTATGTTATGATCACCAGTCATTACATATATTTAAAATTATAGCAGAGTGAAAGAAATATGAAGTACACATGCATCCTCTCTTATTAAGCGTTAACTACAATTTCTTGAATATCTAATAGTTTGGCAAAGAGTTTTTACAACACACTTTTTAGAAAAACATTTACTGCAGTCATGGATTGCCTACCAGCCATGATACGTTCTATGAAACAGGCCTTCTTATGATTTGCTCATGTCAAACACCTTAGTCTAGACCAACTTTTTGTATAAGCACCTCAAACAAATTTCTGGCCTTAGCACTGACCACCACCCTGCTGAAAGGGAGATTCGGATTCATTCTTGAGTTTGGCCCACACTCCATATCATTAGCAATGTCACTCTATCTAATGGAGGGCTCTCCTGTATTTCCATTAGACTTGTAGCTTTCAGTGGAGGCAATTTTTTAACACCCTAGAGAATTTTTCTTTTAAATTTTAATAAATCATTTTACTGGGGACTCTTACAGCTCTTGTAATAATCCATACATTGATTGTAACAAGCATATTTGTACATATGTTGTCATCATTTCCAAATCATTTTCTTTCTACTTGAGTCCTTGGGTATCAGATCCTCTTTCTTCCCTTCCCTTTCCCACCATCGTGAGCCCTTGATAATTTATAGACTGTTTTTACTTTCATATTTTACACCATCTGGTGTCTCCCTTCACCCACCCCTGGGGGTGGGGGTATGGGATTTGTATGTTAATTGTTGCAATCGGTTTCCCCTTTCTCCCTCCTACCCTCATGGTATGGTTCCTCTCATTATTGGTCCTGAGGGGTTTATCTGTCCTGGATTTTGTGTATTGAGAGGTCTATCTGCAGCAATGTACATGTCCTGGTCTGGCCAGATTTATAAGGTAGAACTGAGCTCCTGATAGTGGGGGGAGCGAGGAAAGAAACTTTAAAGAACTAGAGGAATATTATGTGCTTCATTGATGCTATAGTGCACTCTGGCTGACTCATCCTTCCTTGTGACCCTTCTGTGAGGGGATAAACTTGGGGGATTTTTCATCTTTTCTGTGGTTCATCATGATTGTCGAGAGTGAAATTGCTAAACTGTAACCAACAACATTCATTGATTCCACATCAGTGTTGAACAACCTTTTGTTTTACTTCCATGTTGGTACTTGTCTTTTGCTTCTTGCTAGTGCTGTCACTGGTTTTCTGCATTTGTAGGCCATTATATATTTCATAGAAATACTTGCCAAAAAACATTAGACAGAGATAATTCTACAACCCATCAAAGACATGAGATACACAGATTGGACACTTTTGTCTATGAGTGAAAACATACGCTTATATATAGTAAACTTTTTAGAGAGACAATACATAAACCAGTAACACAAGTTATTATGACTACAAAGATAGATGTGTGGTAAATCTAAATATACACTAAACCGTCATACATTTGGCAGCAAACTTTCTCTTCAAGAGACACAAACTACATGTGCGATGCACAATGTGTTGCGTGTGTTACATCCTGTTCTATGAAAGGGATTTCCAGAATTCTATTATAACCTTAAGGGATCACGAATATAAAAAGCAGTTGGTGGCTGAGCCCCTATGGCGTAAGTGGTTGAGTGCGGGACTGCGGCCCGTGGACTTGGCGGTTCAAATCCAGTGGCGGCTCTCAGGAGCAGCACTGGGTAGCGCCCACGACCACCAGAGGCAGTGATACCCCCTACCCCCCCCCAAAAAAAAACAAACACAAAAAGGAGTTGGATATTGCTGGAGCTGACATTATACAGTAAATGACTATATTCTTTAAACCTTACCAGAAGTTGCTTTGCTAAACAGCAGTGTTTTCATAAAATTATAACTATCTTAACCAAAATTAAAACTTTCTGTCAAATACGCTGGTAAGAAAAAAATTCACATACTTATAGCATTATGAGCTTTATGGCCCTCATTTTATGTATAACAGTCCCCAGATACACTATGCCAGTAAACATTGCATCTGAAACTTATACAGCATGGAAAGCTTTACAAGTGCTCCCGTTATTAGCCAAGTCACTTCTCTAGCCAGCTCAAGATCTAGGAGAGTTTCTACAATGAGGAAGAAAACTAAAAGGGACTGTCACAGAGCCAAAAGATCTTTAGAAAGGCGCGGATAATCCCACTTTCCCAAAAAGAAAGCCCACAGAACCTTCTTACAAGATACTCGGCCTGCTTGATAATCTGTTAATGGTCTACATACAAGCTATTCCCAATTGAAAACCAGAGGACTTCCAATCAAGAAAGAAGCAGTTTTTTACCCTAGCCCACTGCAAAGGTGCAAAAAGTAGAATAAGACATGAAATGCAATGAAAACAAGATCAAGGGGTTGGATCATATGATTTCATTCACCTCACAACTGAAATCAACCACGTGGGCAATCAATCAATCAGCGAATCATATCTAGGTACCACAGCCCTAATAAAAACTCTGAATACTTAGGAGATGAGCATTCTTGGTTGACAACATGCTGTGTGTATCTTGTCACAAAGCCATGTCGAGAGAAAACCTCGCCTTGACACCAGATGAAGATGACAACCAAGCCACACTGGGCATTTCTCTGGAGCGCTACTTTATGCACATCATTCCTTGCCTGCTTTTAATCTGTCTCTTTTCCCAGTAGGAAACCTTAACTGTGAGTACGATAGTTACCAATGAGTTCTGGGAGTCTTGGGGAGACTCCTGAATCTGAAATTAGTGTCACAAGTCAAGGAGCGCTTGAGATTTATGGCCTCAAATTTTGCCAATGGCCCTAAAACTCTCAGAAATCAGTTCGCTGTAAGGGCATCGTGTGGGGGTGCTATACTTATTTCCTCACGGGACATTTTCCATTTCATGGATAATGCGAGAAAAGTTACGTGTGCAGTCAGAGCATGGGTTCTTATCCAAGTCAGTGGGGATCCAAAGCCAGTGGGAGTCTTCCAGGTCCATTGACGGGATTCTTTTCTCCCCTTCTAGGTTTTTCTTCCAGCGTCAGTGACTCATTTTTTTTTTTTTCTCTAATTCTCTATTGTTAACATGTCACCTCTCTTAGCAGGCAAGAAAGAACATGAGAGAGTTGCTGCAATTAAAGTTTCAGTTTTACAATTTGATTCTGCATATGAGTACAGCTACTCTTTTCTATGAAGAGATTCGAGTTTCCAGAAATAAAGAAAGCATTATCACTCTTGCCGAAGGATTTCAACTATCGGGGTCAGTGAGGAACTACATTTTAAACAAAATCACGTCTTACTTTGAAGGGACTAGTGACAATTATATCATGTCAAAATCAGATATGAATAGGGACATGCATATTAAAAGGAAACAGGTTTTAACAGGAAATATTACCTTTGTCAGCAGTTATTACAGGATTTGTTTGTCTACCGATCAAGTTATACTTAATTCCAACCGATGGTAAGACGCCATCAATTAGGTGCTATGTCTCACGGTCTTTACACCACCATCAAACTGAGAGATTCATTTAAACTTTATTATAGGTGGGATCTTCCACAGCCTATGAAGAGATCTCCCTCCCCCCACTTCTAAGCTAGCCTGGTGCAGTCTCATTCGAAGGTTGTATTTCACATTTTTATCTAGTCTTCATTTCTGACGTTTCAAAGATGCGCATCAGCTAGCTTGACTGATTGCACTGTGCTCAAGGCGGGGAAGGCAGAGTTAGAGTGACCCCTGCAATGCCCCAAAGTGATTTTACTCTTTAAACCTTATTTGGTTTAAACTAGATAAATGGAACTGTGCGAGGATAACACATTCTCATCCAGGCTGAGAGAAAAGCATTAGGCAGAAATGTATGAAATTCTAAAGCCTCTAGTACAAGAAGTGAGATACCAACATTTTCTAATGTGCCTCTACTACGAAATTGGCTAGTTTTGTACTTTAAACCTACATATAGCAAAAGTCCACGTTAAGAGATTGCAAAAATAAAAAACAATTAACCACATCTGAAAGTCATTTAAAATGTAAATATATCACATTAACCATCAGGGCAAAACAGTTGATGTTTAAAAACTGTAGTACCTCCACGGTTATCTGAAGACTCGAGGCCCTTCTCTGTGAAAGAACATGTGAATAACCATAATTACTGCATGCCATCCTCACACAACAGCTTACTCTTTGAAGGAATGATGCTTACTGTATCACTATTTTCTCATTGTAGCTGGCAATGCTAATACATCAGGTAAAGGGAAAAAAACAATTTAGGCAATTTTCAAAATGCATATCCAAATACATCCCTTATAATCTGAGAGGATTGAACCAAATGTCTCAAAATTCACAGACCAGAATGACTATGTACCTGATTAACTACACAGAGGTGATTTTTGAAAGTAAAAGGGGAAATTAGCTGGGTAGGATGAGGCAACAGGCAGCATACCCTTGTATCATGCCAGGCAAATTTGGACACGTGGTCATCTGAGTCCCCAAACAAAACCCTTTGCCACAGAGTCGACTCTAGCTGACAGTAGCCCTCCAGGGTAGAGAGGCACTGTCTCACAGAATCACCAAGGGTTTACATCTTGAAGGAAGCAAAGTGGCCCAGCTTTTGCCCTTGGAGCAGCTAGTATATTTGACCTACCATCTTTCCCCTTAGCGGTCAAGTTCTTATCCAGTGTGCCATCAGGGACCCTCTATGGATACTCTACCAAGGACCTATTCATAAGAGGCAACCCCTTAAGGGAGCCGGACACCACATGTATTCAAGTAATATGGCAGGCTAGGGTAGCATATAACTGATGTACACCTTGATTTCTTCACCTCTAAAATGGGCATAATTATCACCATTTCAACTACTCCATAAAACTTAACTATGAGGTAAAATTTGTGACTCTGCTGTGTGAAATATTTTGTAAGTGCAATCAGCTGAGGACAATACTCCCTCTTTAGAAGTCTTTTAGAAGTCTAACATTACTTTGGAACTTTTTGTGACTAGAACAAAGACAAAATGTATTTTACATTTACAAGCAAAGACATAGTGTACATTATTATTCTTATCATAGAAAAGGTTCTTTTTTGAAATCATGATCATTTTACATTTTAAAACATTTCCTATATAATTTTTAAAATTAAAATTTTAAGTCATATATGTAACCTGGCAAAAGAAAATCAAATAGGAACTGCTAAGAAATCTTACAAGACCCAGGTTATGCTGTTTTAAACACAGTTCACTTACCAACATGAGTCAGAACTGATAAAATAATCATATTAAAATATGATTTATACATTTATCCTAATACTGTAATAATTACACAATTTATATAATAATAGCAGCGGAAATATCCCTGAAATTATCCATAAACACAAGGAAGTAATTTCAGCCGAGCACTTTGTGCAGTTTGAAGTTGCCTTGTATTAATGGAACCAAACCACCTACCAAACTGGAATTATTTGAGATCAATTTTCAATCAATATTGAAATATACCACTAACTCAAATAAATGTTAATGCAATTCCAACAAGCTTTAATGACCTAACAGCATGTTCCCTGAAGCGAGGTGCAGTATGATCTATTTCATATGAATTCTCACTGGTACTTATTATGGTGACATCATCACACAATAAGAACTCGGAAGTACTGAACTAATTACCACATTCATGTACGTTGATCAAAATGATATGTACTTGAAGGAAGAATGATCAGATGGAACAAGAAGTAAGAATGCTAAGACCTTAAGAGTTATAATTTAGTTTTCATTCCTTTAATGTTGCTCCAGTATTCCAGTAACTAAAAGTTGAAAAACATTACATTTGAATCCACAAATATGTAATAAAATAAATATTAATGTTAATGGTTATTTTTAACATTTGCTGAATATTTACTGTGTGAAAACATAGTAAGCACTCACAAGTTCTTTCCATTGATTTCTTTTGGTGAGCTAGTAGAATACATAAATATACTGGTACTGAGCTGTGTGTGAACTTCTCAGAGTACTTCCTGATTAGTTAGCTTACTTTGCTTTAGAATTCCATTTTATTACTAGGGGATCATGTGGACGACATGCTGACTTTTCCCCCCCAAGTTCTGTGATGCTACATATTACACACACACACACACGCACACACACAAAATGACCCTCAAATTTAAAGACTAATTTGATTAGAGATGATTGAGAAATGACTGCTCTCTCTCTGAAAAACAATTTGGTCAAAGCCAAGGTTTCAAAAAATAAATCATTCTCATATCTGGTAAAGGATAAAAACCAAGGAATTTTTAAAAGGAATCCAAAATGCTACATCACATATATGAAATCAGGATCTCAAGAGTTGAGATGTAGAGATTTGGACTTTAGAAAACCTCACAGGTGTTTGATTGTCAGACTATTTGGGAAAAACTAAAAAACCCTTCACCACCATCAAGTCAATAAAAAAATAAAATAAAATAAAAACCCTCACCGCCATCGAGTTGATTTTGACTCATAACGCCCATAGAGGACTGGGTAGAACTGCCCTGTGAGATTCTGAGACGGTCACTCTTTATACCTGTTGAAAGCCTGGTCTGACTCCTGGGAAGTGACTGGTGGTTTTGAACTGATAACCTTGCAGTTAAGCAGATCTATGAGCACCCACTATGCCGGCAGGGCTCCTAACCCATAAAAAAGGGCCAATTTAAGTAAATAAGCACACTGACTCCCAAATTCTAGATGCCTAGTTTATGGAAATAGAGGACTGAAATAATACACAGCATCATTGATTTTTAATGAACATGCTTCAGATAAATACATCTACCAGATGGTTTTATTCATGGAGATTTCTAACTAACACAGCAAAAAAAAACCCAAAACATGTTTTCTACTAGAAATCGACATACTAGTTAAAATCTGTCTTATATTTGAAACAAATTTCACCATTTCTTAATAAAGTATCTTTGCAAAAAGCTCTTGTAAAGCAGTGTTATTCTAAAAAAAAAGTGTTATTCTAAGGAAATGGTTTATCAATAACTATTCATAAGAACATTTCTGGAGAGGAGATATATGCTTTCCCTGTGGCTTTCTTAGAGATTCTAGAAATCTTTGCAATAATCAGCCGATTTAATCTCGTGGTTTGGAAATGAGAATTTAAATGAGAAAACAGATGGTTTAAAAGGTCTAACTAATTTATGGAAAGCTACAAAACTATTAGCAGAGCCAGGACTGTAGTCCAAGGCTTTGACAATTTCTTCTTTTTTTTAATAAACAATATAAACAAGATTATCCACATTCTAAAAAATGTCTACCAGGACTGAAGCTTCAAGCTGTAAAGGCTGAATTGATCTTTTCTTTTGTGTTACAAATTCTCTTATTATTTCCAATCAGTTAGTTTCGTATCAGTCCATAAGAAAACAAGTATTCGAAATCATTAAAAGCTTAAAACATGACCTTACCATTTCATCTGGCACTCCATGGCGATCAAACTGGTATAATGATGCTACATGAGTAATAATCCACCAACTGAAACCTAATGGGTCTCTGCACTGGATTATAGGCATAGGTCGTTTTCGGTCACTTGACTTTTCAAAAAGTGTTTTAAGAAGTTGATTCATCCAGTTCCAAAATGACTATTCAAAAAAAGAGGCAATATGATTCAGTTAAACTAAGATGTCGTTGCAATAATTCCTATAACCTTTAATTTCAGTTTCTTCATTCATGTTTATAACAAAGTATACAGTATAGATGAGAATATGAAACATATATGTGGAATAAAAATACCTATGACTTTAAGGATTAATAACATGATGTCTAACATGATGTAAAATATACCTACAAGTATATTTAATCATGGAGATAAAAAACAGACACTGAAAAACATAAAAATTTGCTGAAAAATATTATGACCTATATAAATGGAAATACATTTCATGACTTAGGAAGTGGCATATTGTAAAGATGTCATTACTACAAAGTAATCTACAAATTGAACACAATCTCTATTAAAAGATACGGTCACATGCAAAAGAATAAAGTTGGATTACATTACATATAAAAATTAACTCACAATACACCAATGTGTATTACATAAATGTAAGAGGTAAAACTATAAAAAATTTAAAGATAAAGATAAATCATCAGGGTCTTCTTTTTAGTGATAGATGTTTAGATATGACACTAAAACCATGAGTAAAACAAGAATAAAAGAACAAACGGTTAAGATGACTAAACTATTGAATCTTATGATTTGTGGATTACATGCCACTTTAAAAATAAAAGACAAATTGAACATCTGCAGTATTAAAAGGCTTTTGTGCTGCTAAGACCTTACCAAGAAGGTGGAAGAACAACCTACAGAATGATAGACAATAATTGAAAATCTTACATTCCAGGGACAGTGAACTATTTGGCGTGGCTCTGCTAGCCAGTCTCTAACTCCTACAAAAGGACCTTTCCCTACATGGGTGTGGCAAGATACTGATAGGATTTTGTTTTTGGCATCAATGCCCTCTGGGGGTCGTGGGAGCTACCCAACTGGATTTGAACCGCCACGCCAGTGGGCCGCAGTCCCGCACTCAACCACTACGCCACTGGGGCTCAGCCAGATACAGATAGGATTTACCTGTGAGTAATTTCCAACACAAGTCCCTAGAGAGCATCATTCAGCTGTATGAATTTGAGCCTTCTGAGAAGCAGGAGTAGAGATTTTATTACCAGCAGAGTCAGGGGTGCATCAGAGGAGCCGTACAAGAACCAGGAGTCAAAGCATGGAACAGAATGATGGATTTCCCAATCCATGGAGCACCAAAAACGGAGTGCTTTTGTGCAGGAGGCTGATTTGTGGAGTGTGGTGCTTCCGGACACTTAACTGGAAAAACTGGACTTGCTGACCCAGGGAAACGAAGCTGAGACCCTTTGAGCAGAGGTTTCCTGTGATGGAATGCCTCAGGGCACTGAATTCAGGGGGCTGGCGCTATGGACCCAGGGATGATAAGCTGAGGCTTACAGCAGAGTGGTATAACTTTGGGGCATTTATTAGCAAATTGGACAGGACTTTGTAACATCTCCTGATAATTCCACCACATTAATTTCCTTAATAACCTTTTACACGTGATCTTAGCCAAAAGGTCGAGAAGCAATTCCTTATTAATTTTTTTTTTTTTTTTGGCTGCAAAAGGTGGCTTTATTGTTTCCATTTGGTCCCTGGCTTGGGGGAGGGGCCTCAGGGTGGTGACACCGTAGCTGGCAGGCAGATTTGGGCAGGGGGGGCCTAAGGCTGGAACGGGGAGGTGGGGCCCTGCAGGTGACTGGGCACTGCAGGCTCCTAGTTGTGTTTGAGGGTGAGTTTCTGGGACAGATCCTTGCCCAGCTCTGCCTGGGGGTTGGCGACCCTGTGGAGGTGGATCAGGGGGTCGCCCATCTTCTTGAGGAAGTGGTTCTCCAGGCAGTCACAGAGATGGGGGGGGGGTCTGTGTGAGCAGAGCCCACAGCGTGCAGGTCCAGTAGAGCCCTGTTGAGCTTTTTCTCCAGGGCCAGGGCGGCTTCCATGGCGTCCAGAGTTTTACTCCCTCATCCTGGGGCGGCTTCTGCACATCGTGGGAGAGGACGGGCCGCCACGCTGGTTTTGCCACTTCAAGAATCGCTGGGCCCCTCGAGCTTCTCTTTCGTCAGCTCACGGAAGAAGTGTCCCACACCTTCTAAGGCCACATCATCGCGGTCGAAAAAGAAGTCCAGAGAGAGGTCGGTGTAGAGGCCCGCAGATGCAGGTTGACCAGATAGTGGTCGACAGCCTCAGCTTCAGGGGAATCATTCCGATAGATCTGAGAGCTCGTGATGGGTCGGTTTGGAAGTCAGCACAAACACACAAAAAAAGTGTTAGCTGGTCCCAATACGAGTGCATGGCCAAGAAGATGCTCCTGAAGGTGACACTGGCAAGGAGACTGGAAAGTGGTGGAAGGTTGGAGGATGGAAGTCCCGGGATCTGTTCTGTTCAAGTACTGTTGAAGCAGGAGACAGATCCACAGGACCACAGGGCGAGCTTCTTAATAAATTAATTAATTATTAACTTTATGAGTTCTGCACACTCATTCAATGAATATTAGAAAATACAGAAATAAAACAAAACACCTGACTGTACAATACAATTGGTAAGGACTTAACATATAAAAAATTTCAACAATTCAACAAAATAGAAACCCAGTTTAAAAAATTGGTAAATGATAAGTATTTCTCTAAGGAGATATAAATAACGTAGAAGGGCATGAAAAGATATTCAACATCATACATTATTAAGAAAATTCCACTAAAACAAAATGAGCACTTTATAAATACTAGGTTGGCTATTATTTAAAAACACACTTAACAATAAAAAACAGAAACAAAAAAAAACGCAGAAAATTTAGGGGTTGGTGAAGATTTAGAGAAATTACAGCCAGGGGAAATAAAAAATGATACTGTTACTAGGGGAATGTTTAATTCCTCAAACAATTAAACATAAAATTACTGTATGACTCAACAAGTCTTAAGCAGATTCAAAAAAAAGTGGGAAAAAATTGAATTCAGAGATTCAGATACCTGTTCAATGAAATAGTTGTTCATCTAAGAAAAGAAGAGTCAGATAATTGTTTATTGCAGTATTAATCACAATAGCCAAAAGGTGGAAAAAATCCAAAGTGTCCATAAAAAGGCGAATGGATAAACAAAATGTGGAACATACAGTGAAATATTAGAAATGAGAAGACATAAAAAATGAAGTTCTAGTACTTCATGATGCCATGCTGAACTTTGAATGCATTAAGTAACATAGAAAAAATCAGGCATAAAGACAATGAATTTGTATAGCTAAAAATGTTCAAAATAGGGCTGAGCCCTGGTGGCTTAAGTGGTTGAGTGCAGAACTACGGCCCGCGGGCTTGGTGGTTCACATCCAGCAATGGTAGCTCTCAGGAGCAGCACTGGGTAGCGCCCACGACCACCAGAGGTAGTGATGCCGCCCCCCAAAACAAAACAAAACAAAACAAAACAAGACAAAACAAATGTTTAAAATAGTAAATTCAATGCTACACATACATGTACATAAGCATACCCAACAAAATCTCGAAAAAGAACCATATAATTGTGAATATTGTAGAAAACCTCTGTAACTGGTCACAAATCAATCTGCTTCTCCATCAAGGGGTAATTACTATTCCCTCATCATAAACGTATCACTTTCTTCTTTCAAATTTGTCATATATAGATATCAATGTTAAGTATATTAAAATACATTGTCTCCTCTACTTCCCCGAACCATTTTACCATTGTCTTTGTGCCTTACATTAATTTTCCCAGTATTAATTTCTAGTTCATTAATCCTAATCTATATCTGAGTCTATCTAATGACTTTCAAATTCTGATGATTCTATTTTTCATTTCTATAAATTCTGTTATCTCTTTTCTCTTACTTTATATTTTAACCTGCTCACTTTCAAGTTAGTGAAACCTTTGTGTTGGCCAACACAAAGGTGTCTTTTATCCCATGACTGGCAACTTTTTATTCAAGAATAGGTAAAATTAAATCAACTTTTATTTAACAAATTTAGTGCTAAAATAGTAACTTAAAATACATATCCTACTACCACTGAGTTGATTCTGATTCATAGCAACCTTACAAGACAGAGTATAACTATTTCCTAGGAAATTGTAAATCTTTCTAAAAGCAAACTGACTTCATTTTCTCTCAGTGACTGAGAGAAAAGCAGCTGCTAAGTTCAAACAACCATTTGGATGGCAATAGCTAATTCAGAGAGCTGTATTTGCTGCCCCAAGGAGTTTAAGCTGAATGCCTTGGGGCTGAGGGTTATAGCAGAGTGGTACTCCCTGTGGACACTTATTAGCAGACTTGGCAGGAATTTGTAACATGTCTTGATAAACAACTGAACCCTGAACATTCCTTATTGACATTACAACTTGTTAACTTCTCAATAAACTCTTTCATCATGCAAAGGGTATTAGGATCCTGAGAGGCAGTGCGTATTAATTAACTCAGACAGTACACCTGGGTCGTGCCCAGACGTATCCAACTCCACATGCAAAAGCCCCCAGTTTTACTCGCTCCGTAGGTTGCAAGTCCATCATGCTATTCCACGCACTGGCTCCTGGTTCTGAAGCAGCTCCTCTGATGGCATAGTTGTCATCTGTTCCCAGGAGATTCACGGGGCAGGAATCTCAGGTCCAGAGGATGCATTGAGGGAAATGAGATTCCCTCTTCCTGCTTCTCCGAAGCTCAAATTATGCACTGCTGGATGGCACTCCAGGGAGTCCTATCAGTCTCTCCCTCCACCTTCTTACCAGGTCCACACAGGGAAAAGTCATTGGTGGGAAAAGTAATGTGTGGCTTTAGCAGAGACACATTAAATAACTCACTGCCCTTGCACTAGAACTCCTTAAAATATAGTAGGTACACAGTATTCAGTTCGCCGTTTTGCTAGTTGTTATCTGCTGCCTTAGTAGGAAAAAAAATAGAGACCCCCACACTTAAAGGTTTTCCTTGGCCATAATTACTGAATAAATTCAACATAGAATAATAACTCTCATATGCCAATTTCCAGACTTACTTCTGAGGGAGACCATTTACTTCTGTGGTCTAGAAGATGAATGAACAGAACCCATAATTCTTTAATGCATGGACATGGGCAGTGCTGACTCATTAACACCTCTGAAGGGCGAACCTGTGGAAAAGGAAATGCGATGTTCATAGAGAAGGATTTAGCTGACTTAAAAAGTATGCTCAATTACATAAAAATTATTTAATTATAAAAATATTCTCAAAAAAATTCTCTATTTTATATCGAAAAGTAATTTTTATTTTCAACTTCAAACACATTTACCCTTTAAACATTAATTAATTAACTAATCCAGTGCTCAGTAAACTTCCTTTTTAATAGGCTAGAGAGAAAATACGTTAAGCTTTCTAAGCCACAAAGTTTGCCCTAACTGTTAAACTGTGCCCCTGCTGAGCACCAGTAGTCATGGGACCTCAGACGCGAATGAGCAAAGCTGTATGCCAGGTACACCACTACTGAAAAGAAGGGACCACGGACTACATTGGCCTGAGGGTAACACTGCTGACATTGATCTACACTATGGCAACATGAGAGACAGCTCAGAGCAATTCTGAAGGTAAATCTTAACTCTTTGTAATGCAGAGTAAAAAAAGAAATCAAACAGTTTAAACAGAAATTTTATAAATTTGTAAAGACTAAGCAATTAATTATTTACCATTTTTCTAACAAAAATTTTCTCAGTGGCACTTCTAAATAATACAGATTGTATACTGAATTTATAACACATAACAAGACTTCAGAAACAATGTATTCCTTATTTCACATATGTTAAATATATATTTCTAATATACAGTAAAATATTAGCAGTTGAGTAATATATTGCCTTAATCTACGAATTTAATTTTAAACATTCAAAAGGTGGTGCTAGTGAATGTATAAACCACCATCTGTCCCTTAATCTTAAAAAGTTGTACATCCTGTTTCACATGTGTAGTGTCAATCTCAAGTAAGTGATGATACCCATCTCCCCAAAATGATTATGTTCTGTGCGGGACTTCAACCTGCTTGTTTTCTGCTCAGTCATGGTTGAGGAAGATTCCAAAACCACTCCAATTTTGCAAAATATGGGTAAACTGGAATGGGAACCAGAATTTAATCTCTTTCTCAAAATATAAGGGCAGCATATATTTAGTAACTGAATCTTTTGGCCAGTATGTCAGATTAATGGGATCCCACTCAAAGATGTTGCCTAATCACACCACTCTGAATGCATGCCCCTCTCTACAGCAGTGGCTCTCAGACCCCTTTCTGGGTCAAATGACCCTTTCACAAGGGTCACCCAATTCATAACGTAGGATAATGACAGTTATGAAGTAGCAACAAAAATAATTTTATGGTTGGGGGGGGGGGGGTCACCACCACATGAGGAACTGTATCAAAGGGTCGCAGCGTTAGGAAGGTTGAGAACCACTCTCTAGAGAGAAAAAAAGAGAGAGAGAAAGAATAGTGTAGAAGTGCTGCTTTCAGTCCCCAAGCTGGCTTTCTGCAGTCCTGGCAGTCATCCAGTCGCCCAGGAGTCTCAGACTCCTGAGAGGGCTTACTACACCTCTTCTGAGCTCTTCTAGGGCTGCAGTTCCCAGTTCTTGCCTTCCAGCTGCTATTTTGCATCACCCAGATTTTTCAATTTGGGTCTATTTGGTTACTGTTGTATCAGCCACGACTGAATTGGTTCAAAGTGGTCCAAAGCCCTGGTTCTGAGACACTTTTTTTTTCTTTTTCCATTGCCTCAGATGTTTCTTTCTAATGAATTGACCATTATATTTCCAAGTTCTGAAATGGCCAACAGACCAGAGGAAGACGTTTCTTTAGGCTCCTGCTTGAAGCCAACAGCTCCCTCAAACTGTTCGCCTTGATGCAGGGCCAAGACACTTTTAAATCATTAACTGTATTAAACAGTCTATGGGGATCTTATTGTAGTAAAACTATTCTGATCCTCATGATTCTAGATTAATAAGCAAAAACAAAAACTTCTTTAAACTTTATCAATTACCTTTACATAACATCAATACATCATTAAACTTGAACTCACCTATTTGAAAAGTTAAGCTTTCACTCAAGATCACATTTTTCACCGATGACATAGGAAAGGTTAAAAAAAATCGTTTTTTAGACAGATTTATGATATAAATTATAGCCTGTTTTGAATGTTTAATTGGAAATTCTTTTCCCATTCAGCAATCAGATATTAGTACTGTATATACTCGTGCATAAGCAGAGTTTTCCAGCACACTTGTTATGCACTTTTTGTGGTAAAATTAGATGCTGTGGCTGATATTTGGGTCAGCTTATACTCGAGTATATATGGTAAGTTAATTTAAAATTGAGATTTATTTTACATTGAAGTCTTCTAGATTAAGCCACATGCATTAAGGACCGACTAATGCTACAAAGTGTCAAAAATACAAATAAATTCTTAAAGCATTACCTTGTCATACCTGCTGAGCGACAAGCTTATTAAATCACAAAAGAGGTTTTCACAGTGTTCTTCAAATAAACTGACATTGGTTAAACTGTCACCCGACAGATTCAGAAACTGATGACCATATACAATATGCTCTGAAAAAGTAGTAACAGAATTTTAAATTAAAGTAGAATTTACTATTTCAAAAGAAGAAAATTGATTGCATACCTTTAAATATAACATTGAACAAAACAGCAATAGTTATTCATTCTTTTGCAGCGAAACATCAAATGTGAAGACAATTCCTTTTTTCACTTTTAAAAGTTCCCAATTGACAAGGAAATAACAAAAGACCTAAAATCAATGGTAAGGAGGGCATAGAATGCTTGCTGAGGTATGATCAAGTGCAATGTAGCCAAGAGGAAATACAGAGTGCAGAATGAAAGGCGAACATGATAGTGGGACAGGAGGAATGTGAAAGGAAATAAGAGAAAATAACTCAGAGGCAAAAGATATTTATAGAGGTAAAAACATAGGCAAGCACATATGTGAACAATGGGGATATAGTTTTACCTATGTACATATACTTATAGGTTGAGTATTAAGGTAGCAAATGGACATTAGGTCTCTACTCAATTCTTCCCTCAACGCAAAAACACTTTATTCTAATAACATGACAATCTGTCATTCTCACCTTCTGTACACATCGCTGAAGACAAAGTGGGTACATAAACTAATGTGGTGAAGAAAACTAATGGTACCCAGCGACTACAAGATAGAGCATCTGGGTCTTAAATTCTTGAAGTTAAACAAGTGGCTATCTAGCAGGGAAACAATAAAGCCCTTGTGGACAAAGCACACCAACCCATCAGGAGGTGTTGATGGCATCAAGTATCAGAGGACCCAAAACAAGCATTTCTACACGAACAAGGGAAATTGGAGTGGATACCCAAAGTCCATCTGTAGACACTTGGACATCCCCTCACTGAAGGGTCATAAGGAAAGGATGAGCCAGTGAGGGTGCAGTATAGCACTGATAAAACATACATTCCTTAGTTTTTTGGTGCTCCCTCAACCAACCCTCACCCCACCCCCAATATCATGACCCCAGTTCTTTCTTACAAATCTGGTAGACCAGAGCATGTATACCTGTACACATAGATAAGAGCTCTGGACACTCAGAATTCAGCACAGACAAACCCCTCAAGACCAATAGAGTAATGATATAACAAGGGCAGGTGAAAGTGGGAGAAGGGGGAACCCCTTGCAATGACTGACATACAATCCCCCTGCCCAGGAAGACAATAGAAATGTGGGTGAATAGACAGCAGATAGTGTAAAATATGAAAATAAAAATAACTTATAAATTATCAATAATTCATGAGGGTAGGGAGCTAGGGGGGGGAAAGAGTTGATACCATGGGTTCACATAGAAAATGTTTTGGAAATGTTGACGGCCACATATGTACAAATGTGCTTGATCCAATTGATGCATGGATTGCTGTAGGAGCTATAAGAGTCCCCAATTAAATGATTTATTAAAATTAAAAAAAATAAAGTCCCCAATTCTTCCAAGTATCATTTAATAAACTTTTCTTAATGTGGTTATTTCTTTAAAGCAACTAGAAGATCGCCATGCATGTTTTCAAACTAAGCATTTAAAATATTGGGATTAGATGTAGCAACAATGAAATATGCAACTTTCCTCTAGTTCTTAAATGCTTCCTTTCCTACACTATCACGATCCCAATTCTACCTTACAAATCTTGCAAGGCCAGAGAAAGTACACTGGTACATATAAGAACTGGAAACTTGGGGAATTCAGGACAGATGATCCCTTCAGGAGGGGGAGGGGAGATGGAATAGAAAAGGGGAACCGATTACAAGGATCTACATATAACCTCCTCCCTGGGGTACAGACAACAGGGAAGAAAATGAAAGGAGACATTGGACAGTGTATGATATGATAAAATAATAATAATTTATAAATTATCAAAATTTCATGAGAGAGGGGGGAGTGGGGAAGGGAAATATGAAGAGCTAATGTCCAGGGCTTAAGTAGAAAGAAAATGCTTTAAGAATGATGACAGCAACAAACGTACAAACATGTTTTACATACAATAAATGTATGTATTGATTGTGATAGGAATTGTGTGAACCCCCAATAAAATGAATTTAAAATATACACATTAGGAATAAATTGATCACATGTAATTTTTTTTATGACATACAAATCCAGAAAACTAAGATATCAACAATTGTACTGCTCTCAGAGTAGGTCTACATAGGCTCTGAGCTAAAGAAATGTTATTTAAAATAGAATCCATATATCAACTGCCACGAAGTCAATTCTGACTAACAACAACCTTAAGGACATGGTTTCCCAAACTGTAACTCTCTACAGGAGTAGAAAGCCTCATCTTAGTCTCTGAGGGAACATCTGGTTGTTCTGAACTGCTGACCTGGTGGGTAGTACTAACTAGTAATCAGGAAATTATGAAGTAAAAAAATGAGTCAATATTAATTTTGATAATTAGTAGATAAAAAATTGGTAATATCAACTACTATAAGACTATGATGCAAATACACATTCAGTTAATTTGTATAAATTGGTCAGACTTAGTGAACAGAGAAGTACATAAATTATTAGGATAATAAGCAAGCTTTCCACATCTAAGAACCTGTTTCTTGAAACAACTTGCATTTAGGTATTTGAGAAAGTACATACAGATATGCATATACAAGGAAGTTCACTGACACATTATCATTAGTCTAAGAGGAAAAAAAATTAAATCTCAAAAATACAAAAAAACACCACTGCCTTTGAATCCGTTCCAAATCATAGTGACCCTACAGCCAGGAGAACTGCTTACTACACAGGAAGTCACTGTTAGGGAGGCCGACGGTCAGCTCTTTCTCCCTCAGAGGAACCAGTATTTCAGACCTCGGTTGACACTCACTGGTTATACCACCACCCATTAAACCACCAGTTCATAGTAAACATGAGAAAACGTACTGCCAGCAAGGCAATTCTAATGTATAGCAACCTTGTTAAAAAGAGCTATGACTAAATAAGGTATGGTCACTTTCCAATATATAATCTTTCAATAAAATCAATTTGGACTATGAATGCTAACTTGAAGTGATACCTAAAAAAGTTCAGACTGACCAAAACAATAAGGCAGTACTACTTGTGGATGGAAACGAAAGCAAAAACCCAACACTGTGCTTTTATATACATACAGGGGTCAGGGGAAGAGATGAGCCAGTCAGGGTATAGTATAGCACTAATGAAGCACACAGCTTTGCTCTAGTTCTTTGGTGCTTCCTTCACCCCACTATCATGACCTCAGTTCTACCTTACAAATCATATTAGACCAGAGCATGCACACCCTTACAGATAAGAGCCCACAACACAGGGAATCTAGGGTAGATAAACCCTCAGGGCCAACAAGGAGAACAGAGCTACTAGGAGGATATGGGGAGGGTGGGGGTTGAAAGGGGGAAACCCTCACAAGGATCAACCTACAACCACCTCCCAGGGGACCAACAATGGAAAAGTGGGTGAGGGGCAATGGAGGACAATGATTGAAATAATCATCTCTAACTTATCAAGGGTTTGTGAGGGAGAATGGGAAGGGGAAAGAAAGAGGGAGAAGAAATGGAGAGCTGATATCAGGGGCTCAAGTGGGAAAAGAATGCTTTGAAAATGATGATGGCAGCATATGTGCAAATGTGCTTGAAACACTGAATGAATGTATGAATGAATGTATGTGATAAGAGATGTATGAGCTCCCAATAAAAGTATTTTAAAACAAAAACAAAAAATAAGTACAAAAATAAGAATGAACACAATGAACATTCTGAGCTGCTCCCAGTATTATTTCTGGGAAAGGAGAGTAGGACTTCCATTTTCTTACTGTGATTATCACTTGAGTTTTTCTTTTTCTTTTTTTGTTTTTATTTTTCAACCATCAGAATGCATTCATAATTTTCATAACTTTAGAAAACATTAAAATAAACATTCAGATTTAAAAGCATAACTGAAAATTCATAAACTTACTTAATTTTTCTCCCAAGATATGAAGGATCTCTAGCACCATCCAATGAATATCCATGTAGAGATGTAATAAATGCCATGATGGTGGAAAGAGCTGTGAATGACATTATCAACCGGAATTGAGAATTCAAACTTTATTAGGTATTTTACAGGAAATGTCATTCTTCCATTAGTGCAAGGATAAAGAACCAATTAGCCTACTATTATTCAAAAGTTCAGGGAAAAGTCTTTGTTCTGAGAGGACTCTTTCAACTGAAGATCTTTGACGAGATCATGCACATTCAGGTGGTATGGCCACAGACTCACTGAATACTTTGAAAGTGAGATGTATTTTCCTATGTTCAATTAAGACTTATATTAAAAAGGTGCCTTCTAACCAATCTCTGATTCAACTAAAGCAGCAAGGCAGTGGATGACAGATGAAAACACTCATTTTCTTAACTTTCTTTTAGCACTGAGTTAGTACATAAAATTTCTGTTGTTTAATAAGCTCTTGAGAACTTTAAAAAATAATTTCAAAGAGCATTTTGGATTACTGTGTATTAAATATTTAAATATTTCATTGAAAGTCAATAAGCTAGGGACTACCGTCATACCATTAAGAACTCAAGTTAACTATCAAGGGTTCATAAGGGAGGGAGGGGAAGGGAGGGAAGAAAATGAGCTTAATACCAAGGGCTCAAGAAAATGTTTGGAAATGATGATGGCAACAAATGAACAAATGTGCTTGACCCAATGGATGGGTGTGTGGATTGTGGTAAGAGCTGTACAGCCCCCAATAAAATGTTTTTTTTTTTTTTAAGAAGCTCAAGTTAAGAGACCACGAGGCAGACAGTGCTGCCCAAACCCCCTACAACAAAGACATAGAGACCACATGAAAAGTTACAGATGGTCATTCTGGAACCCCGAGAATTAGGCTAGACAATGGACTGAGTGACGACTAGGAGAAGCTAAAGGAAAACAGAGACACCCGAATTGGGAAGACTGTCAGCTGACTTGCACAGGGTGGCCAAAGTTCACCCAGGACAGCACAGACACACATGGACAATTCCCAGAGGGTGGCTGGAAGAAAATGTTCTTCATAACTCATAAGACAGGCAGACACAGAATTATGAAGATGAAAAAAAAACAAAATCAAAATATACACAATACTTAAGAATAGTGGCCTACAAGAAGATGCACAGGTAAGAGAACCAAGCAGAACAGATGTGAACATAATCATGTTCAGAAGCTGCGTTCTGGACTAAATTCCCTCACTCTTGAGGATTCCTTATAGGGAGAAAAACTTGGTAATTTCAAAAGAAAGACAAATCAAACCTTAGCCTGGTTTTGATTGACATATGCTCCTATATTAACACTGGGAAGTTCAGAAAGATGTCCAATATATAAGAGCAATCCATGAAGCTCATCAACCAGCACTGAGGGAAGTTGAGCCTCGAGCGTCTCATAGGGATGGGCAGGAACATGACTTTCGGTGTCTTGTACTTTCAAGTACCTGTCCAAAAATTAAGTATATTAAATACATTTAAGCTACACTCTGAGTACAAGGGCAATTAGAAATTCATGCAATATTCAAAGTGTCTCATTTGACATCTTACCTGAAGATAAAAACTTTAATATACTGAAGAAAGACTATACACTGTTGCCTAATGTTATCTGCTTTGCTGTGGAGGATTGATATCTGTCCTAAAAGCAAAACAGACAATGTCAATCATTAAATAATTAATCAATGGATAGTGACACAAAAAGTCACAGGTCATACCAGTAGCAATTGTCGCCCATGTAACTTTCTCAATCAATTCCCATCTGGCTCCTGACCCCCACCAGCAGCACTTATTCACAAGTAAGCCCTTGCTTGCAGGAGCACTGATAACACTGGCCTTCCTCACCACAGACTGCCCGTCCACAGCCTGCTTTCTTTCTCACTTGTCATGGGCTCCTCAACTCTACTTAACACAAATGCAGTCTCCCTGGGACTCAGTCCTGAGCCCCTCCCCACACTAATAATGACTCCAAAAGACTTAGCTATATCCGTGTCCTTACCCTTGCACTTTATTTAGATTTTGCCTGTCTGGTTACCTAACTGGCAGTTACACTTGGCTTGCTCATAGTGGAAACAAGACACCTTCTCATTTCTCCCAAAACCTATTCACACTGCCGAAGCTTTCTCCAATAAATGATGTTACCAGTTACCCATAGGCCGTTTTTGACTCTTCTATTTCCTTGAATGTCTGGCGCTATCCATCAGTCATATTAAGCTTATCCCCAAAGTATACTCTGAATTTGCTCACATTATGTTTGTGTTTGAACTACTGAAACAGAGGTCCCCATTTCCTCCTTTGCCCCTTTGTAGACTAAGTACGTGATCTGCTCATGTTGTCTATCAATTGCCATCCCACCAGTCAAACCTTTGCAACATTCTTTCAAAATGTCTATAAAATCATGCACGACCTTATAGTTTGTCTCCCTCCCAATCTCATTGCATGCCATTTCCCCCTCACTTCCTTCAACATCTATTTCAACAACATATTTTGGTCACTACTTTGCAGAAAACATTGATACCCATTCTAGGAAAAATGCGTTAAGCAATCACTAAAGAAAATCAGAGAAAAACATGAGAATTGTAGGCAACGCTTCTTATCACTCCTAAATATAAAGCAAGGTCATTTCTAAATTGAAATTCAAATGAGTCAATATCAACACTTCTCTGGGAAAACCAAGGGGAGCAGAAGTGTGAATTTGTTGTGGAAATACCTACATAGTAGACACTGCATTTTAAAAATTTCTCTGAAAGCAATGACTTTCAACCTGTTTAACCTTTAGTTGTTTCTTCTGGTATTTAATCCCAACTTTCCAAGTAATTGGATTAACTTGTATTTCCTGGCCTTCTTTCTCTATCCACGTCATTAGATTCTATTTCCTGACTTCGACTTTGGCCCTTTGGTGGTATAGTGGCTACGCATTCCTAACAAGGTCTGCAATCCGATACCATAGGCCACTCTCTGCAGGAAGAAGACAGGGATTTCCACTCCGACGGTTCCAACAGACTTGGGAGCTCTTCGGGGCAGTTCTACCCTGCCCTGCACAATCCACAGGAGCCAGCATGACTGGATGGCAGTCAATGTGGTTTGGTTTACTATGGAATGTGGTAGAAAGATGAGGCTTTCTGCTCTCATAAACACGCAAAGTCACAGAAATCCAAGGGGTACTTCTAGTCTTCCGTATAGGGTGGTTATAAGTCAAAACTGACTAATGGTGATGAGTTTGCTTTTGGTTTGAATATGGAGCCCAAGGATTCCTGGTTGTGCCACAGCTAATCCCTCTGTAAATCATTGACTGAAGAAGGGTAGTTCAAGCCCATACAGACAGTATTTTAAACCCTACAGAGACTGTGGGAGAAATATCAGGCAACCTGCTTCCATAAAGACTTAGCTGTTATTCGTTAGGTTCTACCAAATCAGTTCAGCAACTTACAGCAACTCTATATAGAGCGGTATGAAACACGCCTTGACTCTGCACCATTCTCATAATTGAGCTCACTGTGGCAGCCACCGTGTTAATCCATGTCGTTGAGGGTCCTCCTCTTTCACGTGGACCCTCTACTTGACCAAGGGTGGTATCCTTTTCTAGACTAGGGAATTCCATGGAGGTAGTTCGACTCTGTCCTATGGGTCATGATGAGTCAAAATGGACTTGGGGGCACTGAACAACAGTATAATTAGGAGTCCAAATAAAATGGTGAGTGCTAAGAGGGTTCAGGCACCTCAAAACACAGATCCCAAAACAAGAAGTGCACTCAACTTTACCAAACTATGATCATCCACTGTGACTAGCAATCAGTGAGGAGAAAACAGTCACAGAACACATCGAACAGATCACTGACTTGCTGTGTAAATGGAGACCTCCAATTCAAGGCAAGAGAAAGGCGAGGAATTAATTCTGTAAACTAGAAAAGGAACACCTCCATCCCCAAGGAATACTAACAAGTGCGAAAAATGTGGTCCAGTCCTCGTCAGTGAGTAACCACAGATATGATAAGAATTAAGAGTGGCGAAAATGGAAAAGACTAAAAATAAAATATAACAGAGTGCAAACAACCTGATAATCTGATGAAACCTAATGGGCACAAAAACTTTAGATAAAAATGCTCTCAAATGGTCTCTTAAAAGCTCAAAAGCAGCCATCTAAGATGCAATTACTGGACTTTCCCCATCAGAGAATAGGACACTGATGAAAATTAAAAGACATGTGAAAATAATTAGTTTGATGAGCCAACAATCAACACAAAACAGCAACCTCCACCATTGTCCCTAAGGGCAGAAACACTAGAGTAGCTACCACTACCAATTGCTAGAAAAGGGGTCATGTAAGAAGGTTCCAGATGGAGTGGAAGAATGTGGAAAAGAGCTGAAAATGCTGACTCTAGGCTTACTGGTCAGAAATATAGTGATGGAGTCCTCAGTCATCCTTGAGGTCGGGAACTGAACTCACCACCCACGTTAGAATAACAAACTACATCTTTCAAGTCAAAGAGGTTAACACTTAACCCAGGGTGAAGTTTGAGAGGGTTAGGAAAGGAAAAATGGAAACAGAAGAAACGGGAAAACGTGGAAAAAGCAATGATGCACTAGGAAATTGCAATGGATGAATGGAAATAAAATACATATGAGCCCTCGAAGGTAAAACCAATGATCTGCTCTGTTACCCTTCACCAAACTCACAGTTAAGTTTCAAAAACAGAATGCTCTAAGCTGCTTTATTCAGAGTTGGCAAAAACAGGAAACAACCAACAAGCCCATCAGGTAAACGAAAAAAACAATGTCACATATTCATAGGACACAACATTCAGCAAGGGACAAATTACTGATGCAGAAAGCATGGATTAATCACAAAAATACTGTGTCAAGTGAAGAAAGCCAGAAACACATGTTCATGCTGTACCTTCTGTACACAGAATCAGATCAGTGGTTGCTTCAGTGAATGGGGAGGCAAAGGAACTTTCCAAAATAACAGAATGTTGTGTGTCTTAATAGGGATATTGTCATTGGAGTCTGGCTTGCACAGCATAAATCAAAACTGATAAAAGTGTACTTAAAAGTTATGCATTGGGCTGAGCCCCGAGGGCTTGGCGGTTCAAATCCAGCGGCGGCTCTCAGGAGCGGCACTGGGTAGCACCCACAACCACCGGAGGCAGTGATGCCCCCCAAAAAGCAAAAAACAAAAAAAAAAAGCTATGCATCACATAAAATTCACAAAATTTTACAAATGTTGACTGATTTCTCATGGCCCTTCCTCAGTCAACTGGTGAAGGATGCGCTCCTCCTCCGTGAGGATGTCCACAATTGAAGAGAAACTGCGTTTCAATAAAATACTTCTATCTAGTCAATTTCTTGGGAGAATGAGAGGGAGTTTTGTGGTTTTCTTGTTCTGCCCTGTCCTACAAAGTCGCTATGAGTTGGCATTGGCTTGATGGCAGTGGGTTTTTTTTAACCCATGGTCTTTGTGGCTCCTGCACAATGAATGGACAGGACTAGGCAAGTAAAGCGCTTGTGGCCCAACAAGGAAAATGGACAGTTTGCTGCCATCGTAAACAGGGCACATGGATCCTGTACTGGTTGTGTCAACTTGGCAGGGCCTGATTTTCCAATGGTTTGGCAGCCATGTAACGACGCAATCTTACCCCACTGTGGTTTGATGTAACTAGTCCTCATTTTATAATGTGCCTGTCTGCCTATGGTTAGTTCCATGTGTCACAATAAGTTAAGTCTCCTGCCTGACCTGACTCACAGTTTTGGAACTCGTCTGCCTCTGGAACAGTGTTGACCATTTTCTTGACAATCTGTGAGTTCTGCACAGCATTAAGGAACTGCTGAACCCTGGGAAAGGAGGCAGAGTACTGAGGGAAGAGCAGCACTTGATGTTTGCAACAATAGTTTGAAAAAGTTGAACATTTGGGATATGTTAAACCCGTGCCTCACAGCTACCAATTTTTGTGCTCATCCTTCTAGAAGAAATGAGGATAGACAGCGAATTCATCAAGGGCATAAGGCACAGAAAAATGACCAGCTAAGTGTGAAGAAAAGTCCCAGGATCCACATAAGAACAGAATGAAGAAAAAAATATTTCCGACTAAAATCAATGAGGTTTAATAAAATGGAGTAAAAAATTTACTTTTCCAAGGAAAGAACAGATAGACTTCATATAAAAAGTAGCTTTATTGCTTGATCAGAGATTTATGAGTAAATCAATGGTATTTTAATAAACAAAACAAATGAAAATGAGAAATGATTAACTATTTTTTAAAAATCATACACAAAAGTATAGAATGTATAGTCATATTAGTGTCAATATTAAATATTATTAAATCACATGTAACTAAGCAAAGTATCTTAAAATGGAAGGATGGAAAAGAGCAAACAGGTGGTAACAAAAAGTCAAAATTCTTCCATCTGAAAGTCAATAGACTGTCTAAAATTGGAGGTGAGGGCCCCAAATCAGGAAATAGCAGTTTAATCAAATTATTTCAAAAGATAGAATTAAATACCAGAGGAAACAGCTACCTCTTAAAAAAGCTTGAAGTCACTGTTTTGTCAGAGCAGTCAGGACACTGCTAATTTTTTTACATATCTCATAATTAGATTTGAGTTCTTAAATTATATACATGTGTTACTATGAAAAAAATAAATTGTTGAAAGAAAAGATTTATGCATTCTAAATACCTGCACTATTTGCATAGCATTCCTTTTGATAGTTAAAATATAAAACATCCGTTGAGATTCTCTCACAATGCAACATAAAGAAAATTAAGTAGACTGTTTCCAATCTGAGAAAAGATAATGCCAACAGCTACATTTAAGAACAGACACAAGCAAAATATGCATGTTATGTCATTCTGCCACAACTGGAAAAGTAACTCTGCAAGCTTAATGTCTAGAATAAAAACTATATACAGGGGTATTAAGTAACAGTATGTTATGGCTGTCTGGGGAAAGTTGACAGGCAGTTAGCTACCCAAGGTTATTAACCAAGAATGCCCTGACATAGCTTTACGGTGGAGACAGGCCAAACTGCATTCATGTGAAAGACTGCAACAGATCTGTCATTAAAAAAGCTTTAAGTAATAAAAACAACTAAAATTCATTGTAACAAACGACTGTTCTAACAAATAATGCTCAGTCACAGTTGTTAAATTCAGTGTTTTCCCAAGAAGAACCCTGCAGAATAAATGCTTTCATGAACCCAATTTACTTCAACCATTCTTATAGTAAAGATATTACTTGTCATTTCCACAACTATCTTTTAGAAATTCCACCAGGATTCTCAAAATAAAATTCAAACTCTTTGGCATGATTAACAATGGTAAATGTGATTTTATCCCTCCCAACTCATCACTTTCATAACTAATTCAACTTTAAAGAAGTACTATCCATCCACTCTCCTGTTTCTTGAATTTAAATGATTCTATGCACTTTTTTGCACAATGTCTTTGCCCATACAAATCCTTTTGCCCAGAAATCTTCCTATCCCTAGCCCTTTTGCCTAGTTAACTCCCTTTATTCTTGAAGACCCAGAACTGGCATCAGTCAGCAACGAACTCAGCAGTCACATGCCTCTGCCACTGTCTTTTCCATTTGTCCTAATATACTATGTTTGCATGTCCATTTTACTCAACTGCTAACTTTTCAACTGCATAGTTTTCCGCTAGTTCCCAGCATTTGATGTGAAGCAGAGACAGTGGCAAACACCACTTAACATATATTGATATACAGACAGATGACAGTCAGCATGTCAGAACATGCTACTCTCTGCTGAAAATAAACAATGTTCACATAGAACTACTCTGTGACAATAGTGAAACGAGACCAAAAATAGATATTTCTTCTACTGCATCTGACAGACATAAGACACTATACGCACACACAATAAAGCAAGCATCTAGTCTTTCAGCTAACATGACTTATTACTTCTTGACTAATAAATCCCCTACATGCCCTTTGCTCATCCCACTTCCTAGATAAAAACAGCAAATCTTCAAATGACAGCATCCAATATAGTGTCGACCCCTAGCCCCTTTAAATGCACCCCCCTCCCCCAAACAAGACAATAAAACCCAAACCTGAGTGCAAGTACTTCTTCCTGCCTTCTCTTCCTGAGATCCTGCCAATCGGTCCCTCATAATATGTGTAACTTGCTTTTGGAAGCTAATAAATCTAAGTATTTAACCAAAAGTATGTTTCTGGTGGTCTCTGACTCCTGACCAGTACTAATCATAAACATGTGTCTAATCAGTTGGCATGCATTATGTCCTTGATTCCAACAAGAACTCAGTGAGGTGTGAACTATAGCCTGCAGTGAGACCTACAAATATCTATTACCATGATCTAAAATACATATTCCCAAAACTGCAGAAGAGAAGCTAGCCAGCACAAAACACACTGCTCGTCCATTCACTACACAACGATACCAATCTCTGAAAAAGCAGCAATCCAACTGCAAAAAGCAAACAAGTAAGCATTCAACAGAGAGATGAGAAAGTCCAGCTCTTATTTCCCCTTTAAATTCTCTATGCAACTCTCAACTACTGAAGTAAGTAAGGAAGTTTAGCTGTAAGATCTAAAGACTTGGAAAGCCATTTTAAATCTCAGCTACAACAAAACACCATGCTTTTTCTGAATGCCAAATACACGGCATACTAAAGTGCTAACTTAACATGCCCCCTAGGTTACTTGTGGGATCCCAATGAAGTCATCGTGGTCCTGTGTGCACTTCACCAAAGCAGACTAGCATTCCTTCTTGCCTTTAAACACACTCTACAACTTACCAAAATCACAGCTGGCTTGTAATAACGTTTCCAAGTTGTATAGCTGTTGCCTAATTTTAAAAAATGTATGATAAGAATTAATTTACCAGATAGTTACTGTTTGCACATTGAATACTTTGCTTTAATGATTCTCATTTCTGGGTGACAATTAATATTTACTAAATGGTTACTGAAAGGTCAGCATTGAATAGCAAAAACTTTAAGAGACGATGAGATATGCCATTGTCTCACCTTCTCAAACTGTCAAGCTTAAAATACTTTTATAAAACACCTTACGTTAACAGTTAAAATGAAATGTTAAATTGTATCATACAAAAATTCAGAAACAGACTAGAGCAAAGTAGATTGGAGTTTTCAGCCAAAGCTATATTGATGACATTCCAGCTTAATTCCAGATCGTCTTCTCTTGCTTCTCGAGCTGTCTCTTAACAACTTAAAGATCGAACCATGCTTATAACTAGGATCCTGACTGACTTGCTTTGCAGGGTATTGCTAGCCTGTTCCCTCAATACTATCGTAGATGCAACTTGATACAGGCACAGTGATCTTTTCACAAGTGCCATCAAGAGTATGCGAGAAATCCTTCTACCTTTTCATTTCCATCTAAATGTGACATATATATTCTTAATATGGCTTGGGAGAATAATTTGCCCTCAATAATGGCTCTAAGATGTCCTCAAAATTGAAATATGAACTTGTTTTAAATGATAAGATACTATTTTATTAAGTGTGGCAATGCTGTCATATTATGTGTGTGTATGCTTTGCTTTAAAGAGATACATGATTAGGTTTTTCAAGGTGAGATAATAAAAAGACTAGGATTTGCTTTCAAATAGTTAAGTCAAAAAGACAGAGAACTAGGTAATGAAAATATAATAAAACTTGGCAAATATTTTAATGAAGGTATACTGGACTATTTTCCTATACCTGAAAGCTTTCATTGAAATACTTTACATGTTCTCCAAGTAGGAAGCAAATCATATTTCTATTTCACAGTCTAAAATAAAAATATTTGGAAAATCGCAGCTGATTATATATTATGTAACATCTATGGCTATCAAACAGCAAGAGCACTTTAATGTTTTCCAAAAATGATACTTTAGTGAAAAGTCTTTAATATCTGTCTATAATACATATCATATTGAAGTTAAAGGTTTTGAAAAATCACTATAGAGGAAACTCATCAAAACCCGTACTTTATCACTGCTGGATTGTCACTATTCATGCACAATCAAGTAAGCAACAAGCCTAACATTTACAGAGCAAACACTGAACAGGAAAAACAATCTTCAAGGGTGGATGTTTCCCTTTTACGTTACATTATTGGGTGATTTCTCAGCCAGCCATAAAAACTACCCAGCAGGCCTGAGCTCTAGTGGAGTAGTGGTTGTGTGCGGGACTTTGGCCCACAGGGTTGGAGGTTCAAATCCAGCAGCAGCTCTCCAGGAGCAAGGCTGGGCTTCCTACTCCCACCAGGGCAGTGATGCCAGCCAGTGTTCCCCCCCTCAAAAAAAGTACCCAGCAGTCTAACCTACCAAAAAAGATTTTTTTAAAGAATTAACTTTTATACTTAAAGGCAATTTTATAAAAACAAACACTAACACTGATTGTGGAGATGCGATTGTACAACTCTTCTTGACATGACTGAGTTCACTGAATTGTATTTTATGTGTATTTCTTGCCAAAATTGTGAAAGCAAACAAACATACCTGAATAAATGAAAAAGCTCTCTAGATGAATTAACTAATGCAATTTCAGTAACCCACGGAATGCCAAATATTTCAACTGTATCTTCTTCAAAATTGGTTGGTAAAGGATCAAGATTCAAAATTAGTCTGAAAAGAAAAAGAGAACTCCAATTTAATCTCATAAAAAGGATGCTATCATTGTATGTTAATCTGTGTTAAATTACATGAATCTATATTATTATGTGACATACCAAAAATGTTATAGTCAAGAAATATATTACATATACTATATACCGATGATTAGTACTACAGAGGGACTACATTAAAGAGGTAGTCATATATGGTGATAAAAAGTACAACAAAAGAACAATGCATAACTAAGGTGAAAACTACAAAAAGAGTTTATGGAGCACATTTGTGCTCATCTTCATTTTTGGTTTTGGTTTGTTGGAATTCCATCCTGTGTAAGGGCATTTAACTTTTTTAAAAACCAGCTGAAAGTTATTCTAAGCTATGTCTGGTGTACAACATAATCAAGTTGGGTAATCTCTTTTAGGATCTCAAATATGTATTCCTACCACAACATTTCAAGAATATCAGCTTCACTGCAATACGTACATATCTGCCTAATGTATTGACCTTGAAGAATAACATTTCTGTGAACCTACACACTCTGGAGCATCAGAAAATCTCCCCAAGTCTAGGTCAGTAAAGAGAAGATAGTGGCTTTGCATGGCATCCACTCTGGCACAGTCAGTTTGGTGTTTTGGAGAAGGAAGTATACGCCTACACAGGACCCCTGCTGGTGCAGTAGGTTGAGCATGGTCAGCACTGGCTGTGGCTGTTTGCACTTGGAAAGATTTCAAGTCTCATAACCCTATAGGATCTTTCTGAATAGTGGCAAGGGGTTTGCTTTGAGGCAACCAAAACCAAGCATGTTTTCAGAAAGCTGAGGCAGTTCCTAATTCATTCTAAGTCAATGGGAAGTAGCAAAGAGATAAGGCAAGCATCATTTACCATCAGAGTAAGTTCTCAGTATCCCAAATACTTCTGGATACGCTAACAGAAAGTCTTCAACGGAATATTAGGTTCCACCCATGTGATTCTTAGCCGACTTCAAAATAACTTTTTGTAAAAATCAAGGTTTGACAAATCAAAATTAATTAGCATCCCTAACAAATTGAAGAAATATAATGATAGGGGAAAATCCCAAAGTCTATTTTTTTACCTACCGCTTAAGGGATCCACTAGAAAGGTAAGACTCTCCAGAAAAACTTTTTCCCCTTCCTCTATCATCAAAAGCACACGAAAAGCAAGGAGGTTTGCACCACTCTGTCCCAAGTTCCAACTCCAAGCTGTCGGTCAGGAACGCCGACGAAGCGGAACAGTTATCCATTGTTTACTTCATGTCCTGAAATGCAAGGGATTTATTGGGATCACCATTCCCGATTTTGAAGAGATTCCTACAGGTGGGTAGAGCTGAGACTGAGGGTTACAACCTCAGAAAGTTCCCAAAGTTAGTTAGGAATCCGAGGGATTCTGCTCACAAAGGGAAAGAAAACAGAACAAATTGAGAAGTCAAATCCTCAACCCTCTCATTACCTGAAATGACCGCTGTCAAATTTAAGGGACAATGCTGGCTCGATTAGCTCTGGCAGCGACTTAAGAATCTGCCCTGTAGTCGGACCTTGCAGCCTAGGACCGCAGGGAAGCGGGGGCGGGAAGTGGCTGCAAGGACAGGTCCGGGTTCCAACGAGGTCGAACGGCACCCTCGGCTGCCTTACAAAGCCGCCCCGAGCCCGTTTCCCCGCAGCCCGGGGGAGAAGGCACCCTGGCAGGAGAGCGGGCGAGAAGAGCGGGCGCCCAAGCCTCCCCGACGTCTGGATGAGGCGTGCCGGGGCCGCCGGTGCAGAGACGAGTGCAACCGAGGCCCGCACAGGTGAACTCCCAGGGCTCCCCCGGTCCACGGGACGGGTCTCACCTGCCACTCTTCCCGCTCCCCGGCGCCGCCCCCGACCGTGCAGACGACAGTTCCGGAATCCCAGCCTGAACCCAGCAAAATTCCCGCCACGGTGCGCGCGCGCACGGGAGGGCGGAACCACGACGCAACCCCCGCCAGCGGAACGGGGCGGGGCGGGGCGGGGCGGGGGCGGGGACGCTCGCGAGAACTCAGCGGCGATGGCTGGGGAGATCTCAGCTCTCGCGAGACGAGGCTGCCTGCGACCGCCTGCCGGGATACACGTGGGTTTTTTGTTTTTCCTTTGTAAACACGGAACTGCCCTCAGGGAGTAGAGCGGCCACCTGAATTGGAGTAGGGACAAGCACACTGCTCAGGTACCTGAAGTTAGCTCAAAACAGTTGTCTCGCTGACACTCCGGATCCACGCCATCCTCTTCCCGCTCAATTTCTTGAAGCTTGTGAAGGGTGCCTTCAGTTGCATTGTGGGTCCGGCGAGTGTACAAATGATAGCCCAGTGCTGGCAGACGCGGAGTCAAGTGCCTCCTGCTTTTGGTATAAAAGCTCCTTTTCCCTCGCCTTGGAAAGATGTACCCGCGCAACATCTGTGAACCGGTGTAGCACTTTGGTAAAGCTGTAGCCCACCCTCAACGTTGTTTTTTGTTTTGTTTCATATAAATAGTTTTCAAAATCGACACAGAAGATCTAGGGACTTATGTCAGATAAACCCATTTCATCGTCGTTAGACTCAAGAAAACTCATAATTTCGAATTCAAATACCCTGTTGTAATTTGTATTTTTATTTGCCTGTGCCTCTAACATAGTTTGGCAGCAGCGATCGATTACTGCTTAAGGAATCTATCGTAACTCCATGTTATAACAGCACATCATTTGACAATTGGGCTAGGTGAGCCAATATCCTTGGTCTGTTAAGATGGCATGCTAAAGGTGATTGGTTGAAAGGTATCAAGAAAGGGCAATTTGCAAAGGTGTGGACAGTGTAAACTGAAAACAAAACGTGATACTGAAGCAAGCAGGGCTCATTGCAATCAAACTCATCTGCCGCGGGTGGGTTTCTGACATTAAATCTTTCCTCACATGGACTACACCTTTCTCCTGTGATACAGCAGGTGGTTTTGAACGGATGGCTTTGGTTAGCTCCGCGCATAACCTACTGGAAACAGGGCACTTAAAGGGCTAATAAACGATCCATTTCTACCCCGACTGAAGGGAGTGCAAGAATTCGCGAGTTCCTTGAGACTGACCGCTTGTAGGCTTTCACCTGAAAGAACTGGTGTGTTCAACCCGCCCCTCAGCAGGCAGGGAGGTTCTGCACTTAGGTACCCAACCATACTTCCCCTTCCAAGCTCCAGCTGGTTCTCTTCCTGGCCAAAATAAAAAAGGCATAATACCGGCTATAAAGTTAAGATCCCTTGCATAAAGTCCGAGAGTGGATCTGACGGGAGTTAATTTTTACAGCAAAACAAAATTCTAAAAAGGGGAATTTTTAGAAGAAAATTAAATGAAAACATCCTGGTCTTTCCCTTTGAAGACTCTTTTTTACAAATGGAAAGTTTGTGACATCTTTCTTGAGCAAGTCTGTTGTCATTTTTACAATAGTATGTATTCACTTCCTGTTTCAGTGTCACATTTTGGTAGTTCATAGAATATTGTAAACTTTCTTTTTGTTTGTTTGTTTTTTGTTTTTTGGGGGACGGGGTGTTTGGCATCACTGCCCTCTGGTGGTGGGATTAGGAGGCCCAGCCTTTGCTCCTCTGGAGCTGGAATTGAACTTTCATCCCAGTGGGCCGCAGTCCCGCGCACAACCACTATGCCACCAGGGCACAGCCTGTTTGTGTGTTTGAGATGAACTTGTCGCTAAAGACTCCATTTCAATTTTACTCTCTCTTGCCACTCAGACCACTGCTTATGTAGATTTGAGGGATAAGGAATCTGAAGTAATATATATTTTTAAAGAAACATTAAACATATTTGCACAGCCTATCTCAAGAAATAAAATTAACAGTATACTCCTAAACCATATGTGTGGTTGTTTTTCTTTCCCCTACAAGTGAAAATTTGAAAATGAACAAAGTTATTATACACTTAATAACTGCCAACCCAAGGAAAGAAGAATCTCATCATCCTTAATCCAATTATGATTCAGTGAACCTATAAGACAGACTATAACTGGCCTCTTCATTTTCCTAGACTGTAAATTTTGGAACAGATTTAGGGGAACAGAAAGCCTCATCTTTCTTCTGCAGCTCAGCTGTTTGGCTGAAACTGCTGACCTTGCATTTAGCAAGTCAAAATGTCATAAACTATACCACCAGGACTCTGTCAGTAGTCAGTAAACATGACTTATTCGCAGCAGGAAGCCAAAAAGTTTGTTCACTGGCTTTATTGCAATTTTAGGTTGACTGTGGTGGTCTGGAACAGACAGACCCTTTTCTTGAAGGTTTGCCTACATATCTTATAACTTCAAAATACATTAAAAGGCAAACCATGGTGAAATGAAATACACAAATCTGTAATTGTAGTTGAATATCAGTACTTTCTACAATTGACATAAAAGGTAGATAGAAAAATAGTAAAGTTAAAGAAAACACTATTAACAACCAAACAGTTATCTATCAATTGCTCGTACTGGGATAACGTGGTTTTGCTGTGATAATGGAAGCTTTGTCCCTGGTATCTTCCCACAAATGTTATCAATTTGATTTCTATGTATTTTTACTAGAGAAGTCCTGGACAGTGGAGAAGCTCAATATTAGCAGCTAAAACCAGGGGCTAACTGTGGAACAGAATCATCAATAAATGATGCATTGAACAATAATTACAGAAGACAAGAAGAAAGCAGCTGGTTTTTGTATGACTCTTCACTTAATATATCAAGTTCCGAAACGGCTTAATCAAAAACTGTCTTTGCAAGATAGCAGCTTTCTGCAGGGAGTTCAGAATCTCGTAACAGAACACAGAGAAGTTAAGGGCCAGAACCATTCTGATAGGCAGCAGTTATTGTATTTCCTTTTTATGGATTTCAAAAGCTTTTAGGTATGTTTGTTGTGACTGATCCTCAATCCTTTTCTTGTCATCACCATCAGCAACCTCAGTCGGATAAGCAGAGTCATCTATCATTTTCTAAGTAGAAGACTTGACCTTGCGGATCATGGGGAGGATCAAGACCTTTATCACAAGAAGCCATACAACATTGCAGCTCTCTGCTTCATCTCAATTTTCTCTTTGTATTTTCAAGCCTTTTCCAGTAATCGGATTTTCTTTTCTTTTTTTTTTTTTTTGAACCAACACCTTCCAAATTTTGCTGACTACCTGAGATGATCCTCCAAGATAACCTAAAGGCTCTCATAACATTTTTATAAGCAGCAGGAAAAAAATTCCTCTCCTCACTTGGCACTTCAGTGCCCTGCGCAGTCACTTCACACAGCCTGCCCCGTCATCATATTGTTCAGATGGCTTGGCCAGTTGGCACCAGGTCAGTCTTACCCTTGACTGGAGGTCCTGGCTCCAGAGTGGATGGTGGCTCAGGATTTTTTTTCCCTTGGTTATGAGTTTGTTGAAGTTTTCTACATTTTTCTGTATCGATTTGGGTAGATGGAGTGTTTCCAGGAATGTGCTCATTTCCTCTGGGTTTTCTCAAGTGTGTTGGTGTAGCTTCTTTCATGGTAATGCATGGTTTTTGTTTGCTTGAATCTCTTGTGATGTCACCTCTTTCATCTCTTATTCTTGATATTTGCGTCTTCTATTTCTTTTCCTTTGTTAAGCTTCCAAATAGACCTCTTTAAAATAATCTGTGGTTGAAGAAGTCACTAGAGAAACTAAACAATATTTTGAGTCCATTAAAAATAAAAACAACTTGCTGAGCCCTGGTGGCACAGTGGTTGTGTGCGGGACTGCGGCCCACAGGGCTGATGGTTTAAATCCAGCAGCTACTCTTCAGGAGCAAGGCTGGGCTTCCTACTGCCACCAGGGCAGTGATGCAGAAAAAAAATAAATAAAAAATAAAAACAACTTAGCAAAACTTATTAGAGTAAGTGCTTCCATTTAGGGAGAAATTGGTGGAAAAATGGAAAATCCAACACGATAATGAAAATTAATGCCACTGAGTTGAACACATGAAAACTACTGAAATGACAAGTTTCACATATTTATCATATTTTATTATATTGAATTTTATATAAATATAGAATATTTCTATAAAATGTTTACATAAAATATTTTGATATTAGTAATTTTATTGGGATGTTCTTACACATCTAACAGTTCATCATGTAATTGTGTTAAGCACACTTGTATATATGTTGCCATCAACATTTCTAAACCATTTTCTTTCTACTTGAGCCCTTGTTAGCAGATTCTCTCCTTTCTCCCTGTCCTCCCTTCTCCCTCCCCCCATTGAATTCTTGATGATTTATATATATATATATATATATTATTGTTGTTTCCTATCTTACACTATTCATTGTCTCTCTTTACCCACATTTCTGTTATTCCCCCACCCTGGGGTGTAGGCTATATATCTAACCTTGTGATACCTTTCCCCCATCCCTGCCCCTACCATCCCACTACCCTTTTGATATCACTTCTCTCCTACTACTATGCCTGAGGGTTTTGTCTGCTTTGAATTTCACTTATAGAGGAGCTCTTATCTGTATCAATGTGTTTACTCCAGTTTAGCCAGATTGGTAAGGTAGAACTGTATCATGGCAGTGGGGGAAAAGGAAGCATTCAGGAGCTAAAGAAACGATGTGTGTTACCTCCGTGCTATACTGCACCCTTGTTGAATTGTCCCCTCCTTATAACTGTTATGTGGAGGCATGTCCAATTGTCTATGGATGGGCTTTGGGTCTCCACTTCACCCCCCTGTTCCACACTGATATACTTGTTTTGCAACTTTTTAAACCTGATCCTGTCAGCACCTCATGAACACACACGCTAGTGTGCTTCTTCCATATGGGTTTGTTGCTTCCCTGCTAGATGGCTGCTTGTTTAACTTCAAGCCTGTTAGACCCTCGATGCTGTATCTTATGATAGCTGGGCACCATCAGCTTTCTTCACCACATTTCCTAATGTACCCCCTTTTGTCTTCAGCAATCATATCAGAAAGGTGACTATCAAAGAATGCCAGGTTATTATAATAAAGTTTTTTTTTTGTTTAGGGAGGCCTGCAGTAGAGGCCCAACATCTGTCTGCTATCTCAATACTTAACATATAAATATATGTACACTGGCCTCTATCTTTTTCATTATAAATTAATATATTTACATGTACATGTCTATAGGTATACCTCTATAAGTATCTTTTATTTCACTTCTTTCCTATATTTCCTTTCACTTTTCTCCTATCCCACTATCATGCCCACCCTCCATTTCAACTCCCAGAAATTCCTCTTGGATACATTGCACTTGATCAAAACCTATTAGACAATATATGCCCAACTCACCATCAATTTTAGATATCTTGTTGTTCCCTTATCCCTGAGTTTGTTGATTTCCCACTCCCCCTCCTCGCCCCCTCCTCTCCCATGTCCTTCCCAAGCCCATTGTTTTCTCCTCAGGATTATTTGACCTGCCTCTCTTAGATAGATAGTCTAGGTCTGTGTGCTGACCCTTACAATTCTGATCAGGGGCAAGCCCTGTCCCCTGAGTCAGAAGTCTATTTTCAGCATTCCTTGGGGACATGGATCCTTTGCTCCTCTTGATGCCCTGTTACACTCCCCTCATGGTTCATCCCACTGTGCAAGGGGCATGCAGGGCACACTTTTTGCACAGTGTCACCAGTGCTGTCCTCTATAGCACTATGGGTCTGTGAGGAATCACATAGTGTCTCATGGTGGGGCCAGCCCTATGGGGCTCTCTGTTCATTGGCTGGTCTGAGCAGGAATGTCTTCCCCGGGACTTGGTGGGCCATGATGAGGTTTCTCTCACTCTCTCTCTTTAACTCTGAGTTCACATCCATGTGCTCTAGACAGACATGCCACTCTTCCCCAGCTTCATCTTCATTGCTGTCCTCTGTATTACATTCTTCTGGGGAGGGGTCAACATAGCTCAGCTTAGGCCCAGTTCCCTCATCCTCTCTGTGAGTTTGCTGCTCCATGCCACTGTATCTGTTGCCCTCAAGGCTTGGTGCTTCAGGATGGGGTCTTTTCCCTCTCTCTTTCCTAAGTGGACTTATGTTTTATGTATTTTATAGAAATATTTATATAAGATAAGATTAAAATTTTATATAAAATAACATTTAATAAGATAAAATTTAATATATTTATTAAAATTTTCAAATTGATCAGTATCAGTGAATGGCTCAGAATATGAGATCAACTTGCTAGTTTAAACTTTCATCTAAATAAGAAACTAGAAAAAAATTCTAGCAAATTAAAACCATCGCATGAAAAAGAGGAAAATAATGAAAGTATAGAAATGAACATAATGACAAACAATATAACTTATCTAATATATGCAGATATACTTATTTCAAAAAATTTAAAATTCACTAACAATAAAAACTTTCAGCAGACTTAGAAAACAATTTCCCTAACCTGACAGATGGGCTGCATGTAAAACTTAACATAAGCATCGTTCTTCATGATGAACAATGAATAATTTCTATCTGACATTGAGACATGGCACAAACACTTGCTTTCTCCACTTCTGTTTGGCATCATGTTGAAAGCCACTAGCCAATATGATAAAGAAATAAAAGTCATGAGTATTATAAAAGAGGAAATAAGGCTTACTTTATTCTCAGAAAGCATAATTACTTATGTAGGGTATCCTAAGGAATCTATAACACATCTACTAGAACTAAGATGAATTCAGCACTGTGGCAGGATTCAAGGTCAATATTTTAGAAATCAATTGTATTTTTGCAGCTGAGCAGTGAACAAATTGAAATTAGAATTTAGAAAGCAATACTATTTCAATAGCATTAAAATACCTACTTTTTAATGTTACAGAAAGTTTGACAAAAGCAGACAAGGTCTTTTTTATAGTGAAAATTACACACATTGCTCAATGAAATTAAAAAGTATTCTCTTAAAAAGTTGTGGCAGTTATATAATTTTAAGTCAATTGGGTTTTAGTTTTCCCACATTTGATTTGTAGATTCACTTAATTTAAAATAAAAAAAGTTAAAAAAAATTACATTAAAAAGGGTAAGACCAGTCCTTAGGAAAATGCAACATAGTGTTTGATCAGTCATTGAAGCCAAGAGATGTACTTCATGCCAAGATAGGTAATCTGTGCCAAATGGTAATGAAAACTGAAATGTAAGGGTAAGTGAAAAAGCATTGGTACTAGAGTTCCAGTTCGTACATACATGAGTTTATTCCAAGTAAAAAGTGTTTTAAAATGTCTCTGATTGGTGAACTATGGATAACTTCTCTCGTTAATAAGGCTGTCTTAGCCTCATAGGTATGTTAAAGCCTATGGACATTGAATAAGGAGGATCAGAGAAGAATTAATGCATTTGAATCACGGTGCTGGTGAAGAATTTTGCAGGCACAATAAACTGCCAAAAGAGCAAACATCTGTCTTGGAAAAAGTGCATTTAGAATTCTCACTAGACGGCAAGGATGGAGAAATTTTGCCTCTCATACTTTGGACTGGTTGTCAAGAGACATCAGCCTCTGGAGAAGAAGACAGTCAGCTTGCAGAAATCTTTAGGGAAGAGTGCAGCCAAACCAAACTCACTGCCATGGAGTTGATTCTCATTCACAGTGACCCTGCAAGGCAGTAGACCTGCCTCTGTGGGTTTTCAAGATTATATGTAAGTGGAAAGCCTCATCTTTGCCCCTTGGAATGGCTGGTGGTTTCGAATTGCTGAGCTTGTGCTTAGGGAGTGAGAAATATCTTCAGAAGTGTCTAAACCTAGATGGAGAATATACAAAAATATACAAGAAACAAAAGCTTCATGTTTAGTATTTTTCTTTGATAAGGTTTCTATGATTTTATAACACTGTTGTTCACCTTCATATAAGAACATAATTTAAGTATTGGCTTGTAAATCTTTAGGTCAGTTTTGATACAGAGTTGTTTAGTAGCAAATGCGCATTAACCTTTTTATAGTTATTCAAATAGAAAATGAGAAGAAAATCAGTAAACATAAATTTTGCATATAAGTTTCCCTTGAGAATAAAGCCAATAAGCAGATTAGACCAAATCTTTGATATTTTCTAAAGACTCAAGTGGAAAGAAAATGTTTTGGAATTGATCGTGGCAACTTATGTACCAATGTACTTGATACAATTTAAGTATAGATTGTTATAAGAGTTTTAGGAGTCTCAGTGAGATGACTTATTAAAATTTTTAAAGATTTGACAGTTAAAAAGAAAAAGATATGGTAGTTTGAAGATATAAGCTATCAGAGATAGCTGCTAGATTTTGACCGTTCTTATGTATAAAGGAAAAATAAATAAATAAATGTATAAAGCAAAGAGTAGAAGATTGCTATCAACAGGGAATGGGGAGTTGTAGAAGCACAGGCATTGAACAGGCAAGAGAAGATGGGATGCATTACACAGGTGGCAGCATAAGCTTCTTGACAGGATCAGGGACAGTTTTTCACAGCAGCAGAAGTGCAAGGTATGTGGACATAGATGGATAAAGTTGATGAATTAGATTGTTGGAAGTTGAGAAACTTCTCTCTCTCTTTTTTTAACTGCCTGTTCTATATCACCTCAACTGGAAGTGAGAAGAGTTGTTGCTAGATATCTGAAAGAAATACTGTGTGAAATAACTATACTGCTGAGTAAGAAAGGGGATTTATTGGAGAAATATAACGGAAATGTTGGGGAACACTGCTTCATGGATGTCATACACACTGGCACCATTTGAGATTTGTGGTAATTTCTCATTTTTACTTTTAGAGAGAGTGAAATCAATATGATTTTTATTCTTCAGCAGCATTTACTTACCAAGTTAAAACAATTAGGGTACATGATAGGATTTGAATGAATTCATTTTGTCTGGCTGTTTCCTTTTAAATGTCTTCAAAAACTATCTATTTGCTAGTTTATTCTTAGGTTTTCAGGTATCAGATTCCAAGTCAAATGTTTTATTATGTGTGTCATGTTTTTAGGAGTAAAGCTAAAGAAATTCCTGCTGAATATAATATACTCTAGTGGCAAATCCCTTCACTTCAGAAAGTTATACTCAATTTAAGGGATATCTCTTTTCTAGTTTAAGACCATTTTCTTTTATATCTTAAGAGGAACCAAGAAGCACATGATCATTTTACCTCAGTTAAGCTTAGAGTTATGTTCAGCATTTTGTGAAATTTGACTGCTACTGAATCCAATTCTATTATCTTATCCCATTGGGCAGTGTTCAGGATATACTGAAGTAACTAATCTCAGTTTTTTTTCAGTCTGTACCACTGGAAATATTAATTTATCTCTTATAAAGATGCCATCAAATCAGTTCCAACTCATAGCCACCCTACGTAGAACGGAATGAAACACTGACTAGTCTTGTGACATACTGAGAATCATTCCTATGCTTGGGCCTGTTCCTGTAGCCAATGTATTAGTCCATTTCTTTTTTAAAAATAATTTTATTGGGGAGTCATACAACTCTTACCACAATCCATACATATAGCAATTGTATGCAAAGCACATTTATACATTTGTTGCATCATCATTTTCAAAACATTTGCTTTTTACGTAAGCCCTTGGTATTAGCTCCTCATATTTCCCCTCCCTTTCTACTCCCCCGTGAAGCCTTGATAATTTATAAATTTTTATTATTTTGTCATATCATACACTGTCCAATGTCTCCCTTCACCCACTTCCCTGTAGTCCATACCCCAGGAAGGAGGTTATATGTAGATTTTTATAATTGGTTCCCCCTTTCTACTCCACCTTCCCAGAATCGCTACTCTCACCACTGGTCCTGAAAGAGTCATCTGTCCTGGATTCCCCATGTTTTTGGTTCCTATCTGTACCAGTGTACATCCTATGTTCTAGCCAGATTTGTAAGGTATAGTTGAGTCTTCCTGGTTTTGGGCTTTCTGGTTTATCAAGCATCATTTCCATCAAGTACTTGAGATGTGATCTCACCATTCTCACATCTAAGAGGCATTGTGACTGTACTTCTTCCAAGACATATTTCTTCATTCTTCTGGAAGTCCATGGTATAATCAATATTCTTAGCCCAAACCATAATTCAAAGACATCAGATTTTCTTCCTTTCTTTACTCATTGTCTATGCTCTACATGTAAATGAGGTAATTGAAATACCATGACTTGGGTCAGATGCATTTCCATCCTCAAAGTGGCATTTCTGCTCAGCATAACACAGATGCATGTATTTCCTTATTTTAAATGATATGATACCCCGTTGAACTATTACCTTTTTCTTTATGGACAGGTTCCTCAGAAGTACAAATTAAGTGTCCTGAAATTCCCATTCTTTACAATATTATCCATAATTTTGTTATGATCCACATATATTGACTATTCCTGTACATAATCAATAAGACACAGGTAAATAAATATCTTTTATGTAGGCTTTGCTCTCAGGCATAGTCCATTTGATGCCTGTAATGATATTTCTTACTAAACAAATTTTTTTGAATCTGTCTTGAATTGAATTTTTGGCATGTTGTATTAGACTTTGTTGTCGAGATATACAAAACTAGTGACACATCAATAAGAAATCGCTATATATCAAAAAGTAAGCTTATATAAAGAAGGCATCCCAGCCCTGTCCAACTGAAGTCCACAGGTTTGATGCTGGCCGAGACCTTCTTTGGACTCACATAGCTGCAGACTGAAGATGCAGAAAGGTGAAGAGGAATACAGGAAGATCATAGGTTGATGGGTTGAGGTCAAGTGGATACAAAGTCAATGAAAATATGGCAAGGTGCTGGACAGCTCAGGATGGACAGCTCACATGGGGCTTCCCCTGAAGGCAGGCACAGAATCCCAGTGAGCAGGAAGGCCAAGGGGCAGAGAGAGAGGGAGGAGTCCTCAGTGCCTCTCATAAAAAGGTCACTCCTCCCAGGAGGAATCACCAAGCTGTGACCTGATTGACAGGTTGGACATCACCCCTGTACAAGTTCAAGTTGACATAAAATCTAAGTGCCACACTTCTTGATGCACTACTACAACTTTTTTAAATGTATCTTCAAAATTATACTTACAAGGACGATTATTGCTATTATTTGGTCATTGCTGTATAGATCATCTATTTGGTCTACATTTTAAAGTATTATAGAAGCCATCTAAGCGGACTTTCTTGCGACCCATGGTATTTTCTTTGCATGAATTTTGAACAGTACACTATCAACTCCGAATGCCCCAACTGCTACTCGCTGGCATAGATTTCATGATTAGACACCTGCTTCAGTAGTTATAGGGAGGACTAATTAGCTGGAAAGGAGTAGCTTTCCTAAAGAATTGATCGGATTTTTAGAACACTTCACAGAATTGGATAAATGATGATGTAACACACCACCTGAATCTGAAACAATTTTGAGCAAAACAACAAAATGAGTTGTCAACCCCCTTTGTTCCTAATTTTCTTTGTCTTTATGATTTTCCTTTCCTGCATGTGTTCCCTAATACAGCTTGCTATTTTACCTTTGTATTCTTCCTCTTGTTGGTTTTCTTTCCTTAAACAAGTGGTATCCAGCTTCTAACGTGATTACCAACAGCAATGTGTCATCGCCTCCCTTTGAGTGAGAGCCAGAGCTAAGCACTTGTTTCTTGTCAATAAAACACCGCATTCTCAATGAGGTGTCACTTTCTTTTCTTTTTTTTTCTTTTTTTTTTGCCCTCTGGTGGGAGTGGGAGGCACAACCTTGTGCTGCTGGATTTGAACCGCCAAGCCAGTGGGCCACAGTCCCACACTCAACCTCTATGCCACCGGGGCTCAGCCTGGGGTGTAACTTTCAAGGCTAGGTTGCAAAAGACTGTGGATTCTGTTTTGCTAGCATAGGCATCCTCTCTCCTTGCCTTTTTTATTTGCTTGTTTTGATGAAGTAAACTATGGCGTTAGACTCAGAGGACAAGTAATCGAGTTCTAACTCTGCCGAACAGCCAGAGGAGCTATATGCTGCAATCTCAATGACCTCATGAGTGAGCTTAGAAAGTGGATTATTACCCTGTAACGCATTGAGATGACTATGCCCAGGCAGGTATCGTGCTAGCTAACTACTTACTGTAATCACCAAAAGCAGCCCCAGACAATACCTTTACTGCAACCATAAAAGATGGAAACACCCAGTAATACTGCACTTGAAATGTGAAACTACAGAACATATGAAAGAATAAATTTTGTTGTTTCCAGCCACCAAGTGTAGGTGTAATCCCTGTAAAATAATAGATAACAAACACCTACCCACGCACTAACAACAAAAGCGAAATAAACCTTGATTTAAGTGTCTACATAACTCATTGCCATTGAGTCAGTGCTGACTCAGTAACCCTGTGGGTTTCTGAGACAATAACTGCTCACAGGAGTAGAAAGTCTTTTCTTTCCCCACAGAGCTGCTGGTGGTTTGGAACTGGTGACCATGTGGATTGCAGCCCAACGCATAACCACAACATCCGCAGGGTTCCATAAGTGTCTATATAGTTGCATTAATTTTCAGTCTGACCTAATGGGGTTAGGCCCATCTAAAATGCCATTTTATATTTTTCACTGTTCACTCTCATTCCCTACCACAGCTTCAACTACTAACTTGATGCAAATTATTTAAAATCTCTCCTCTGATCTTAAATTTAGTTTCAGATTCAACATCTCCTCATGGGTTGCCTCAAAATTAATTTTATTTTATAATGAAAACCACACATGTGACATCTAATATTGAAGAACTAAAGATGTCATTTTGTCTTTCAAGCCAGGACCTTCCACAGGAATTTCTTTGCTTATGAATCAGAGCACAGTCACACAGTATGCAAAGCCTAATGCCTAAAGAGTAGTCTGCCTCAACAATCTTATCTTTCCCATCTCCATATTAAAATTAATTTTACTTAAATACTTCTCAAATCCTTATGTTCATATATATCATTACCTTCTCAACCAAAGCTATGAATAGCTTTAAATATCTCTCAGAACCACAATGACTTCTTGAATTTTCAACCAATGTTCACAGCCCCTGCCCACATGACTTCTTCACACTTCCCTCTAAATGATTTTGTCTCAAATGCTAAAATGGTGACATCAACATCTCCCCTACTCTTAAATGTATTAATTACCCTAAGATTCAGACAAAACCTTTTAGACCTGCAATATATTGAATGTTCTGGCTCCTAACTATCTCCTTGGCACCATATAGAATTTCAAATCCCTGTCACTGTTTGAGGAGCTCTGGTTGCACTTTGAGTTGCTAATCGCAAGGTCTTCTGGGAGGAAGATAAGACTGTTAACTCCTGTGAAGATTTACAGTCCTGGAAAACCTAAATAGGGTCATGATGAGTCAGAATCAACTGGATAGCCATGGGTTTTTAGGGAATTGTCCTGCAGCCATAATGGCATCCCTTAATCCCCTCCAATCCCTCATGGCATTCGTGCATACCCTTCTCTCTGCTTGTAGCATACTAAAATTGTCATTCTTAGCTCTACAGGATAACCATTTTTCTATTAAAACACCGCTTACTCAGGGAAGCCGTTCTTGACCTTACAAATTATGGGAAGTCCATTTCTTCTCGACATTGTTTTCTCACTTTGAAAGCACTCACACCAGGTGCAATTTTATATTAGTCTATGTACTTTTCTGTCAAGATCTACATCATGCACCATACTCTAAGCTTCAAGAGAGGACCATGTCTGCTTTTACTTACTATTATGGCTTCAAAGCAGTGTAACTGTTCCTTGAGGCTGTTCAATAAATATTTCTTGGATACATGTTCTGTTGAATTGGTTTTTAGGTGTGATAGAAAGACTCAGGATGTTTTTACAGACATATGACTTCAAAGTCTATTTTTAATTATTCTGCTACTGTAAGCAAGCTGCTTTAAGCTCCCTTAGAGTCTTCTTTTTAGTCTTCTTACAAGGTAGTCATAGTAATTACATTTTAAAAAAGTAAGAAAGTCTCCACCATGGTGCAATATGAGTGACCCTTCTTCCTCTTTCACGTCCCCATGTCTTAAGGTTTGATATGAGACAGAAGTGGCATGGAAACCCGGGGGTGATCTGGAGGATCCTGT
>PVJH01006865.1:0-97835 GCA_004026705.1 Nesogale talazaci
AGGCATCTGCCAGGCTCTGTGCTCTAACCTGTGCTGATACTTTGCTTTAGTGTCACTCTTGCTACCAGCAGCCTCGGACCCAACTGCAGCGCCCCGTGTGTCAGTAGGAGGCTTTCACCCATGCGCATGGGAGAGATGTTCATGGTACCTTGTAAAATATTAATAAACTGTTTGTAAACCTGCACATGCAGTATCGGCCCGTTTTTGTAAATGTTTCTCTGTGCGGAATCCATCTGAGCAGCAGGGAAACTATGAACGTGTGAATACCAAAAGGGAAATAGTGCCTTGCTCTGTCTCCAGAGTAAAATCATTTTCCTTTTGCTCACCTGTACTTTTCCCCCTGCCCAACAAAGTACTGATTACTTTTGTCAGAAAACAAACTAATAAAAGAAAATCAAAATATTTTCTAACAACCCATAAGTATCTGGACCAAGAAAACTGGGCAATGAATTTATGAAAGCAGTGAGACTGCCTAAAAGCCTTACTATTAGAACATAAAATGACAGGTTTCAGGCTGAGCCCCGGTGGCGTAGTGGTTGTGTGCGGGACTGCGGCCCACTGGGATGGAGGTTCGATTCCAGCTCCACGAAGCAAAGGTTGGGCCTTCTACTCCCACCACCTGAGGGCAGTGATGCCCCCCCCCCCAAAAAAAAATGACAGGTTTCACTCACATTACTGTGAAAATTGCAGCTGAAGGGGGCCACCTGGCAGTTACCACAGATCCATTGCTGTAAGGGCCAATCTTCTCCCCTGGGAAATGGGAATACTACTTGCCTCTCAGGGCTGCTGAGTGGACCGGATGAGATACTGAATGTGAGTCGTTTGGCACTAACTCCTACTTCCTCTCTTGTATTGGAAGCACTCCATTAGACACTTGGAGGAGGGAGGGCTAAGGGAGATCTCAAGAGGATGATAGATAGATGGGAACCCTGCTGGCACAATAGTTACATGTTGGGCTCTGATCTACAAGGTTGGCAGTTCACAACCACCAGTCTCTTTGTGGAAGATGAGACATTTTACTCCCATGAAGGGTTAGTCTTGGAAACTCACAGGTGCAGTTCTACCCTGTCCTATGGGATCTCTATGAGTTGGCATCAACTGGATGGCAGTCCGTTTGTTTTGTTGTTTTTGAGAGGTGGATGCCATTCTATCCTAGGCATGCCCATGGTACTCTGCCCCTTCTCCATGGCTCTGAACTCTGGTAAGGACTGATGTGCTGGAGCCCTCAAGGTGACAAAACGCCATTGGGTTCCTTGTTGTCTTCAATGAACTAAATACCCTCTATGTATCCCTATGGAAATATGGAAAAGGTACCTCTTCTCATTTTATATTTATGTCAATCCTGACATGAAATACAAGAAAGTGAAACCTTAAGTAATATATTTGTCAGGCATTATAATTACCCTAGACGTGCCCTTTTCAAAGCATTTATCTTACTGACTTCAGTCCACAGAGCACATAGCTTTAAAACCTCAGTACATTAACTGTAATTGATCAGAAAACCTCAATTTGGGGTCAACTTCTCCCCCTTATGAAACATATAGAGCACTCACTTTCATGTCTTAGCAGCTGAAACTTGCCACTCCAAATGGAACACGGTTACCTGAATTTGTCCCCCAATATACCGGTAGGTGACAGCTCCCCTCACCTCTTTCCTGCAATGAGGGATCTGACCATAATTCATTGCAAAATAATTGTAACATTGGATATAGGAGTGTTTCTAGAAGTCCGCTGGCTACTAGCACACCTCCTGTAGCAGAATCATCAAGGTATCTTGTTGAAAATGCAGAATTCTGGCTCCTGCCTCAGACCTAAGATGCCAGAATCTCTTCTGGCTTGTCCCCCATGATGTGTATATGAGTAGGTATGCCTTTTGCTTTTAAATTATCTGGGCTTTAGCATATGGATGCATGCAAAAACATTTACTGTCAGAAACTAAAGTCTCCCTCCCCATGTTACATCCCCACTTCCCAGGGTTAGCTACTGTAAATATTTTCCATCTCTCTCCACATTTCTGAATATGCTTATACTGTCAATAATTCACTCATCAGTAAGTTCACCCTTCTAAAATGTACAATTTAGTGGTTGAAAGAATGTACTAATAGAATCAAGAAATCTGTATACATTATGATGAGTGCTGTATGAGTCCCCAATAAAATGAATTAAAAAAAAAAGAATCAAGAAATCCTTGTATTAATTGGGAAACATTACCTGGTTCCAAAACATTTTCTCTTCTCTTATTTGGTTCCCAAACATTTTTGTCACCCTGCAAAGAAGTTTCAGTAGGATGCATGAGCAGCCATTCCCTCATCTGCCTTTCCATCCAGCGCCTAATAGAACACACCAATCTAACCTTCATTTTCTGTTGATTTCCCTTGTTATGACATTTCATATAAATGGAATCAACAATATGTGACCTCTTGTGTCTGGCTCCTCAATTTCCATGTCCAACCATATTTGTAGTCTGTATCAATACAGAACATTCGGGAAAGAACTTTTGTGTATACCGGTGTTTTCAATTCTCTTGGGTATATATACACAGAAGTGCAATGTCTGAGTCATATGGTAACACAACATTTAATTTTTTCTTTGAGGAACTTACAAATTTATTTTCCACCAGCAGTGTATGATATCTGATATCTCCACCTACTTGCCCACATTGCTATTTTCTGACTTTTTGATATGATCTGAGTAGGTGTGAAGTGCTCCCACATTGCATATTTTATTTGCATCCCTTGGATGGAGTAAGGAATAAGGAATCCTGATGGTGTAGCAGTTACATGTTGGGCTGCTAACTATGAGGGCATCAGTTCCAAACTACCAGTCACTCTGTGGGTTAAAGATAAGGCTTTCAAATCCCTTAAAAAGTCAAAGTTTTCACTATGATATGTTTCTACTCATCCCCCAGTGAACCATGCCATGGACTAAGCACTGTGATGACCGTAGACACTGACTATACAAACAGCATTGCATCTCCCAAGTGCCACACCACAAGGACTTAACAGGGAAACCCAACTGAATGAACTGGGCCCTTCCTCAAAACTACCTGTACCCTTGGACTTAGGACTGAAATACTCTCATGGGAGAGGAAGCAAAGGATGGCCACCCCAAGATTGTGGAAATGGCAGGCACTGAACCTTTGGAGGGAGCCCTGGCTTAGTGGGTGTCCAATGAAAGGGGATTCAAAACCAACATATATTTAGCACCTCAATGCTCCTCTTGCATGAATATGACAGGTTTTAATCTGTTACACAAGGATCTATACAGGAAATTTTCCCATAGCCCCAACCCTCAAACTCAATGTAAACAGACCCCAATCAATTAAGAAATCAATTTGTACAAAGCAACAGTTCATAGATTGCCACTCATAATTGGACTATACACACATAAATTCATCTCAAAAGTACCCTAAATTCTATGTCATTGGATAAATTACATATGTTATCAATGTGATTGGCTTATATCGCAGGAGGATGATTGACAATGTTTTTCCTTGTGTGTGTGTGTTTGTGTGTTTGCTTTTCTCCTTGTTGGCTTTTGCTTTTGTCTTCGCCATAATGCACTGCCAAAGTGAACCAGGGCCGTCCATGGACAAACAGATGAATTCTGGGCTCCCACTTAATTCTAGCCCCAATCCAAGAAGAGTTAGTTATTACAACATGGCCATCCTCGATACGATCCTTCAAGGAGAGATATCTGACGATGAGGCTGCTACAGGAAAGTGTGCTGAAGGTAGCAAATGGTACCAGCTATCAATTGCAGTAGTGTCTGGGATCTTAAAGGCTTGTATTCAAACAAACATCCATCTAAGTGAGGCATCAACTAATTCCACATGGAATAAGCACACCTGCTGTGTGATCTGAAGAGGATGATAACAAAGTCCAAATGTGATGAAAGGAAAAGTATCAGAACTTCAATTGTAAACACCCAATTCTTAGAAGGCTATGGGGGAGAGTAGGAACCCAAAAGCCGTCTGCAGAGTATCCAGTTGGATTAAGTCTCTCAAAGATCCCCTCTGCCCACAAGTGAGGGACACAAACAGCTTTTCTATCACACAGAGGTCATTGTAAACTGGACTATACTGGATGGAACCATGGGATAATCTCATATGATATTTGATCACTTGACCTCCCTCTTGACACACCTGAATTTGCTCTAGATTCAAATATTTCTTCCTTGTTCCACGACAAAAATTTCTTCTCTGGCTTTTTACATACTGATTATTGTCTTTCTATTGTTATCTTATTATTTTGCTCATTCTGTTTTGTTTTACTTTTGTTCCTAATGGATTTCCCACTTTGTGAGACCCAGAAAATGTGGATACACAGAGACAATCACTGATGCAATGGTTTATCAGGGAAGTGTGGGATGAGGTGAGGGGTGGGGAGAGTGAGGGGATTTGGGAGCAAACAGGGAATTCAGAAGGGGGAGGGAGCATTAGAACTGATTGTATTGATTTATATACAACTTTTTTTAAAAAAAAAATTGGGGGCTTTTACGGCTCTTATCACAATCCATACATATAATCATTGTCAAACACATCCTTATAGGTATTGCCATCATCTTTTCTAAACATTTTCTTTCTACTTGAACCCTTGTTATCAGCTCACTTTTATTTTTCCTCCCTCCCCTATCTTCCCTTTCTCATGTCTCCTTGATAATTCATAATTATTTCCCTCCATGTCTTATGCCAATTACTGTTTCCTTTCACCCACTTTTCTACATTGATTATTGTGATTAGTTTCCTCTTTCCTCCCCCTTACCTTACCTTACCTTCCTAGTATTGCTGCTCCCTTTATTGGTCCTGGGGAGGGAGGCTTATCTGCTCTGGTTTTTCTGATTCGAGCCCTTATCTGTATCAGTACACGTCTGGTCTAGCCAGATTTGAAAAATAGAATTGGGGTCATGATAGTGAGAGTGAGGGAAAAGGGGAGGAAATATTAAAGAAATTGAGCAAGGTTGTTTCATCGGTGCTATACTGCACCCTGACTGGCTGGTCTTTTTCTTGTGGCCCTTTTGACAGGGGGTGTCCATTGACTACTGATGGGCTTTGGGTCTCTACTCTGCCCTTCCCCTCATTCCATTGATATGATTTTTTTGTCTGTCTTGTTTTGGATCTTTGATGCCTGATACCTGATACCATTGACATCTCATGATCACAAAGACTGGTGGTATTCTTCCATGTGGGCTTTGTTGCTTCTCTCCTAGATGGACCCTTGTTTATCTTCAAGCTTTTAAGACCAAAGACGATATATCTTTTGATAGCCAGGTACCATCAGCTTTCTTCATCACATTTGCTTATGCACCCATTTTTATACAACTCTTTTTAAAATCATTTTATTGGTGTGGCAGTCATGTGCTTATGTTAATTTTATGATTGAAATGTAAGGGTGGAGTCTAGCTTGTTAATCTGGAGATAGCCATTGAGTAGCCAATGAGGCCTTTATGTGGGCATGACTTTATCCTGAGACTTCCGGGAAATCTCGCGATATTTCCCTCATGAAGATGAGAAGCTATCTTCCCCAGTTGTTGGGAGTTAGAGAGACAATTAATCATGGACAAGACAAGCTGGCAGCATTCAAGAAGCTGGAGGAGCCAGTGGAGAGACCATGCAGCTTTGCCCTGATGGAGTCAGACCTCTGAGGCTGGGGCGGCCAGATGGAGACCTCTGCCAGTGATGAGTTGCTTCTGCTGTTAATGGACCCTGAACCCTGGAAGCAAGGTGCCCTGCCAGCACCAGGATTCTGCACTCACTGACCTATGACTTCGTGAGTCAGAAGAAGACTGTATAGACGGATTTCGGGCATATGGGTTAATATCAGACTTATGACTTTGAACTGGACTGGGCTGGGATGCTTTCTCCATGTCCCATTCCTTTTGTATATAAACCCTTTCCTTATATTGATATGCGTGTCCTTGAACTTGTTCCTCTAGTCTACCTGGACTGACACAATTGGACAACTTTTTTATACAACTCTTTTAAAAAGCAATTTAACTACGGAAGTATATGTCAATATACTATCAAGAAGACTACTGAGGGAAAGAAAAAGAAACCAAATTTACCCAGTGGGTGGAAAAAGACTCTTGGCTTAGGGGGTATTGAGTTTATGTTAATGGTGGTGGAATAATTTAGGAAGAGGCAAATCTAGCAGTAGCTCTCCAGGATGCCCCCCAAAAAAACAAAAAAAGGAAGGGGATATCAATATTGACACTGAATTATACATGTAAAAGTTATTGAATTGGAAAATAATTGATGGTGTATATTTTTGCCACAATTATAAAAATAACATGAATACCAATGAGTACCAGGAAGAAAATGTTCTAGAATTGTGGCGATGATTATACAACTCTTCTTGATGATTGAATTATTGAAATGTATGACGTGTGGATGAAGTGCTAATAAAACTTTTAAAAAAAGGAGAGTTAATCTTGGAAACCCATACGAGCAGTTCTACCCTACCCTATAGGGTCACCATGAATCAAAATATATTCAATGACCATGAGTTAGGGATTGTAATGCAAAGAAATATATTTGATTAATGATGCTGAGCATTTGTGCATGTGCTTATTATCTGTATATGTTCTATGGAGATATACCTATTAAAATCCTGTGTCCATTTTTCAATTGAATTGTCTTATTGTTCAGATAAAAGAATTTTTTTGCTTTCACATGTCCTCTAGAGAGCTTCACTGCCTCAGACACTCCAAGACATTCACAGTGATCCAGGAGGTTTCTCGGGCAAACAGATAGTTATAATTCTTTATATCTAACCTTGTGATGGGGTCCCTCTTTGGGGACAAAAAACAGGTGGTAAAGGGAGACAATGGAAAGTGTAAAAATGAAATTAGGGCTGAGCCCCAGTGGTGTAGCGGTTGTGGGCAGGACTGCGGCCCACTGGGGTGGAGGTTCAATGGAGCAAAGGCTGGTCCTCCTACTCCCACCACCAGAGGGCAGTGATGCCCAAAAAACAAAAAAAATGAAATAATAATAACAAGGATTCACAGGGTGGGAGGGAGGAGGAAAAGAGATGCTTATAAAACTAAGGGCGCAAGAAAATGTTTTGGAAAGGATGATGGCAACATATGTACACATAGGCTGGATACAATTGATGTACGGAATGTTATAGAAGCTCTAAGAGTCCCCAATAAAATGATTTAAAATAAAAAGGATTATGTGCTTGAAACAAGTCCCTTATTAGATATATGACAGAAACTGTTATTTCCTGAATTCATTTTAGCCATTTTCTATTGACTTTCTGATAACAATAACTGAGGAATCTTTCTCACCAATAATCCCATCTCTGTCCTATCCCCTTGGCATAGTTCAGAAGGCCTAGTTATGAGTGGCAGGTTACAAGCTGGGCTGCTGATCATTAGGTCACCAATGTGAACCCACCAGCTGCTCTGCAGAAAGATGAGGCTTGCTGTGCCTGAGAAGCTTTATATAGATGTGTGTGTGTGTACACATGTATATGTGTGTATCTACATATATATTTTATTGGGGGCTCTTATAGCCCTTATAACAATCTACATCAATTTTATGAAGCACGTTTGTACATATGTTGCCCTCATCATTTTCAAAACTTTCTACTTGAGTCCTTGGTGTCAGCTCTTCTTCCTTCCTTCCTCCATCTTCCCACCCTCATGACCACTTGACAAAGTATAAATTATATTCTTTTCATATCTAACATCAACCAGTCTCCATTCCTCCATGTTTCTATTGTTCGTTCCCATGGTGTGGGGGTGGGGGACAGGTTAAATGCCGATCATTGTGACTGGTTCCCCCCTTCTCTCCCTCCCTCCCCCCTCCCCTCATGGTATCGCTACTCCCATTATTGTTCCGGAGGGCTTATAGATTTCGTGTGTTGAGAGTTCTTAACTGTACCAGTGTGCATGCTCTTGTCTAACTAAATTTGTAAGGTAGAACTGGGGTCATAATAGCGGAGGGGAGGAAGCACTAAAGAGCTAGAGGGATATTATGTGTTTTGTAGGTGCTATAATGCACCCTGGCTGACTCATCCCTTCCTTGCGATCCTTCTATGAGGGGAAGTCCAATTATCTACAGATGGGTTTTGGGAGCTCCCTCATTCACATCAGTAACATTGTTTGGAGGTTTCTGATGCCCAATACCTGATCCCATTGACACCTCATGATTACACAGGCTGGTGTTTCTTCCTTGTGGGCTTCATGGCTTCCCTGCTAGATAGATGGCTGGCTGCTTGCTTATCTTCAAGCCTTTAAGCAAGCCCCCAGGCAGTGCACCAGTTTTTGCTAAGAATAGCACGTCTCTCTTGCACCACACACCTTACTCACCTGCCCTCGCCCCATGAGACTTAAATTTCTGCAAATGTGGAGATGAAAGGACATGAAAGGGCAGTGATTTGATTACCTAGAAGAGGTGAGGGAAAAAGGAGAGAGGTGCTGTCATCCAAACAGATAAATCTTAAAATTGTTTCCAAGAATGGAATCGCAAATGTATTAAGTGCAATGGACAGTACTTTGAATGTGATAAGGTTGTTTTGTTAAAAAAAAAGTTTTTAAAAAATTCACTTTGGGGGTTGGTGGGTGCCCCCTCTTATAGCTTCCGTGCAGGCCAGCATCTTTATATGGATATTGAACTATTTTGATTGCTTAACTTTGAGACCAACTTGTGAGTTTTTTCAAGTTAGATTAGGCTGATACTAGGGTAGTTAACAACCACAAAGCCTCTGTGGTTTAACACAACAAAGATGTACTACTCAGACTTGGTTGGACCAGGTAATGTAGAGGCACTGCTCTTCCTAGTCTCAGAGACCCAAACTTTGATGCCACATCAGGACCACCGCTAATCTCTGCAGCAAAGAGTACACACAGACCTCATACCCCGTTTTCTGTACTTCGACCTGGAAGTCACATCTCAGCACGGTCATTGCCTCACATTTTTGCCTCATACTTTTTACTCTTTTAACTCTACCAAACAATCAAGAGGTGGGTCTCATTATACTCTCCACACAGATGGATAAATTAGGGCTCAGAGGTGAAGTGATTTATGCAAGGTCACAGAATGATAAAGGGAAGCGCCCAAATTGGAGTCCAGGAGTATGACTGCAAAGGTAATAATCCTTAATTTGCTAAACCCAAGGACTTCCATTTTTCTTGTCACCTTACTGCCCAACTAAGTACTTAATTCTTCAGGTGATCAAAAATGCACAGCTGACAATGATCTTGCTTTCTCCACAAACCATGTACCCATAAGGCTTTTACACACCAATTGAGTTTGACTGCCCTGGCCCTCAAGCCATCGCTGGGCACGTGGCACATCTAGATGTTAGGCAGATAGTGGCAACCCTTTCCTCCTCTGAGTTGCAGAACCAGGGTACCTCTGCTTGGACACATCTCGACACTGTTTATCCAGTCCATCTCCAGAGTCAGTGGGTCTTTAAGTTTTAGGAATTAGCATATAAAAGATGTTGCTCCTGGAGACCCTGATGCAGGTTTGTGTGTGTGTTGGGGAGCACAACTCATTCACCTGCCTGTCATAGCTCTAGAGAAAAAGATTTATAAATGATAATTCATCGGTGACAGATTTCAATACACCTGGCTTCTTAGTAATAATAAAAAAATCAAGCATTAGAGCACTTACAATGTGAGGATTACAATGTGAGGATACTTGTTCATTGTTAGGGAAAACAATCACTAACATTTACTGAAGTCCATTCTACTTCCAGTAAACGAATGTACTGCGCATACTCATGTATAAGTTTTTCAGCATATTTTTAATGGTTTTTGTGGAAAGATTAGGTACAACTGGTATTTGGGTCGGCTTACACTGAGTATATGTAATACTTCAGAGCTACCTGGTATTTAGCTATCACTCCCAACTACTCTGAAAAGGATCACATTCGAAGGTCCTGAATCGAGTAGACCAATGTGGGACAGAACTCACGAATCCTAAGAACAGGCTTACTGGTCAGAGACCACTGAGATCTTGCTTGAAACTATTGAGTTTAGCTTCTCCCCCACTGCCTGTATAAAAATGAATTCAGCCCATGCTAGAGAAATCAACCATTTAAGATCGAAGGGCATAGTTCAGCTAGGAAAGGGGAAAAAAACAGCAAATCCAGAAAGTGAAATTGTGAGGATACACTGAAGGAATTTTAATGGAATTAAAATATGTACGAATTATGCAACGTAGAACTGATCCGCTATGTACTTTCACCCGATTCCTAATAAGATGCTTTAAAATATGCAGTGTACTTTGTGTCTTGGTTAAGGTTTCTTTTGAAGTAGGGACGGGCTGTGGCAAAGGAGCTGTTCTTTTTAGAACTGTTCCTTTCATCACCTTGTTAACTTTACCCATGTCTGCTGGGAGCCTGGTAAAACAGCAGCCAAAGACCTAAACTGTCAACTCTGGCAACAGAATGCCATCACTCAGACCGCAACCTCTACCCTACTCCCAAATAGGCGCATCACTTCTGTGCCCTATAGTGGGGAGTGCTCCCTTGCACTGTGTTATCAAGGTCCAATACCCACCTGTGTCATGTGACAATAAAGCTGACGTCTTCTAAGAGTGGGCTTCAACCCACTGGGCACGCCAGAGATCCCAATGGAGGTGGGGCATCAGTAGAGGAGAACCGCAGCGAGCAAAGGACCCAGCAGATGAGGGATTTATGTTCAGCAGGCATGGCAGGTCTCAGGGGTAGGGCTCAATGGCAGGAGGGTTACATGGAAGCCTTCTGAATTTGTTTGAAGCCCAGTATAAGCTCAATCACGATAGTGAAATCGCCGATGGTTCTCTAGTGGGTTAGGGCTCTATATGCACAGGAGGGACCAAAAGCTTCCAGTTTTTTCTTTCCCTTAGGAGCCCTGTGGGGCAACTATTTTCCCACAAAAAGACTGAGTCTTCAATAAGAGTATAAATGAGAGTAATAATTGCCAGTTTTATTCCTCTGGCAAAGCGATCCAGAGGTGATTTGACATTTACATTTTAATAATTTGATCATGAAGAGATTAAGTGCCCCCAGTACCGTTATAAGCAAGTTGCAAATTATCTGATCAAATCTTACTTATTAAAAAAAATCTTTAATTTTTTGTATGACACAAGTAATGTGTTCATTAAAAAATACAAATAAGCAGAAAAACAAGAGCCCACACCACAAAGAAATAAGCACAGGTAAATTTTTGATGTATGTATGTACACACACATACACAATTTGGGGATTTTAGCCTACGCATGTGATCTGATACTAAATATGCTGCTTTGTAGCCTGTAGTGTTTAACTTTACAATATGCAACAAACATCTTCCCATGCATATGTGTGACAACTGACCAACTGAAAAGCTGAGCTGGGAAACATGTTAAAATACAAAACCCAAAGATATGCTGGTAAGAAGGTAAACTACCTAAAACAAAATACCACCAGATCATGAGAAGTAAAAATGAAGGTCAAAGATACATCAGGAAAAATGCTAACAAAAAGAAAGCAGGGGCCAGATCTTAATGATCAGGCAATGAAATCAAGGCCTAAAGCACACCGGATAAGGGCGGCTTCGAGAATGTCTTTGCTTCCAATGCATCATCACAAACTTGTTTCTTACTCTTCTTATCTCTTCCCTAAGCCTTTCCAACTCATCTACTCCTCTTATCATTTCTTCAGGGTCCAAGTGCCTAACAGGAGTGTCCTCTTTAAATCTCTGGCCATGCTGGGCCTGCCCTCCTCCCACGTTTGCTGGCACTGCCTGGTTAACACCTTCAGCAGAGGGTTGCGGCTCTCCTCCTGCCTCCTGAGGCCCACCTTCTGAAGGGTGATCTTCCTCTGCCTGCAGCATGTTCTGTGGCTTTCCTTCATTTTCCTCACAAGATGTTTGCATGTTGAGTATTTTTCTACTAACTTCTTTTGGAATAGATTACTCCTAGAAAAACAAGGAAACAAAACAACTGCCAAACTGACCAGCAGCCAGGAGATGAGTTCCCATAGCGACTAGCCATTTTTAATTCAGGTTTCTAATTGTCAAAAGTTTTTCAACTAGACCTCCGCTTGATCGGATCCTCAGGCCTAGAACTCCCCTAACTCCACCCCTTCCCTCCCCGCCCCCCTCCTGCTTCCAGCTCCATCTTCTCTCCTGCTCCAGCCCACCATTTTCCCAGCAGGCCCTGCTACAGGCCTTTCCAAGCACAGAAAGGGGAGCAGACCGGAAGCAATTAACCCCTCCCTCGCCTTTGCACTCCATCACTCCCGCCTTTCAGACTTCTGCCAGACAACCCACACCTCCAGCCTCATACCTGAGGTGGCTAGTCCAGTCTTCAGCCTCCTCCTCTCTGGGCTCCAAGGTTCACCCCTCCCCCCACTTCCGCCGGCCCCCTCCCCGCTCCATTTCCGTTGCAGACTGCACAGCGCTTAATCAGGATAGGGGAGAATGTGTTGTGGTGTTATTTACTCCCACCTCCACCCCAGGGGATAGGGAGGCGATCGCGTTCTTGTACTGACCTGCAAGGATCCACAGGATCTCTCTCCCTCTTCCCTCACCTTGGTTTGTGCCGCGCCCAAAAGACCAAGATTCCTACACACAGACAGGAGTGCATGGTGAACAGACTAGTAGCTGCACCGCGGGCGACTCGCAGGATTCCAGGCCTTGTTCTAAAGTTTCCCACGTCCTAGTCCCCGCTCCCAGACGCCGTTCTCGGAAGGCAACACCCTCCCCTCCCCACCATCCCCCTCACCGTTTTCCGACAAGCAGGGAGGAGAAGTTATTCCCAATTTGTCCCTGTGTTTCTCGAGAGCTCACTTGATAAGCCCCACCTCCCTCCCGCGTTTTACACCCTTCTGACCCAAACAGCCCAACATGTCCTGCCCGAAAGGGGAGTTTAGCAAACCAGTCGAGTGGCAGAAGCAACACCGACTCGATCTCTTTGTCTTCTCTGCCCCCGACCCCTGGGGTCCTCCAGAAGGCACCCACCTTCAAACAACCTGAAGGGATCCGGGCCACTTCACTCCTCCGGCAACACCAAAGCGGCTACAGGGAAGCAGGCCCGGGACTAGAAGGACTTCTGTACACGTCGACTCGTGGTCACGTGAGGGGCACGTCATCAGTGAGCTCGCAGCGCCAGCGGCTCCGCCCACTGGCGCTGCAGCCCGCCCCCTGCATCCCCTGCACTTGATGCTGTCAATCTTTCCTTCGGGGAGCGCGTCAGAAACCAAGGGCGCTGGTGGCGCTGCGGTTAATGCGTGGGGCTGCTGACCAGGCAGTTGCTGTCCACTACCCGCTGGGGCCTCTGCAAACCCTGAGAAACAGTTCTGCTCTGTCCGGGATTGAAAGATAAAAAACAGCCCCATCCCACCCTCCCCCTTTTCTGGGGTTACCAGGGAGAAACAGCCTCTTGGGAATTAACAGCTAGAATCGGGAGCCGAACTACCTTTGTTTCCTTTTTTAAGGAAGCGTGTCTTTCTTTATGCTGTCCCCAATAACCTGCTAGCACTCCCCAAAGATTTCATTGTCCCTGGAGTCCTAACCTGAGTTTGAATGGGTGACAGGTGAAGTCGGAAGGACCTAGAAAGGGGAACTCCAAAAAACCAAACTCCCTGCCATGGATTCTGACTCAGAACGACCCTTAAAGACAGGAGAGAACTGCCCTTATCCGATTATGGGTTCTGGAAACTATTAGAGTTGACAGTCTCATATCCTGCTCCAAGGGCGGCTAGTGGTGTCCAATTGCAGGGACCTGCGGGCCTCGTGGTTACTCCAGCTCATATCCCTCGGAGTCACCAGAGCGCAAAGTAGAAAACTGCGAGTGAGACAAGGGTGTTTGTTTGTTTTAACTAATTCTCTTGAATAGTTTACTGGCTTTGTTCTATATTTTAAACCATCAGTATAATCTGAAAAAAATGACATTTTTTTAAAGTTGTTCCTCAAATCTGCTTAATACTTAAATGCTTGGAGGATGGAGAACACGTGTATTCTATCAATTTATAGCAGTTGGAAAAGGTGGATTTTTTTCATATGTTTGAAATAAACTTGTATATCATTACAGATTCCACGTCCATTTCAGTTATACATGCCCTTTTTTTTTTCAAGCCGTTCAACTCAATATTTAAGTTCAACTGGTAAAGAATCTGGAGTGATCTTGTTGTTTTTAAAGAAGCATGTGGTAGAAAGTTATGCAGGCCTTCTCAACAAATGAAATCAGCAGCAATATCCCCTTTTATAACCATTAATATGATTCTCTTTCTACACCCCCATCCTCCCTCCCTGCCTCTCTCCTCAAGATCCTGTTTCTCTCTGCTTCATTCCCTATCCCTGTCCTTAGTCTCCTCTTAATCATCAGTCTTACCTTTTGATGTTAAAACCATGTTTCTTTTTCTTTGCTTTTCCTTGTAACAATGGTGTTATTAAATATTTGACTTTGTAAGAGTGTCTAAGTTTGATAAGCATAATGTTCTCTATTTTTGTCAATGCCTTTGGTATTTAAAATAATTGTCCTTGTTTTCTATTGTTGGAAATGTTTTCTAATTGTTACAATCAACTCGAATGACAGTATTCACAAGATATTGATATACTTGAAAGCACAGTTATAAATATTTAAAACATTACCTTTAAAAGTGACTTCCAAATGAATTCCTTGAAAGAGGCCAGATTTTCCCCTCTTAGTAATTTTATAAAACTAACACACTACTTTCTGAATGAACTCAAGCTATCAAGTATCTGCCCTTTTCATTAATGACATACTGAATAGCTCCATTCAGATAGACCTCATTCCCTAATATCTTTTGTAGGCTACAGTGTCTTATCAATCATATAAATCCATAACAAAGCCTCTTTTCCAGAATAAAATTTTTTGAACTCAGAAAAAGATGTTTGTTGGAAAATAGTTCTCAAGCACTCAGGAAACAATCAGAAGGAGGAAATTCACTTTGTTTCACAATTGCTGGTAGAATTTTGATTGATTCATGGAACTTTAGAGGTACACTGATATTGTTTCATTCTGTTCCATTAAAAAAAAGAACTATTGCTATGTATATTTGTTGTGATAGCAAAGCAGAAAGCAAATCATTGTTGTAAATACACGTACACACGCATAACCCTACAGCCCAGAATCCACTAGTACTTGGAGGTGTGGTGGTACCTGGAATGGCAATCTGACCACTAGAGTCAGGAGATTCGAAGGAAGGAAGCAGAGAGTATCTTTTGTCTAGAATATCCACACCAGTATACACTGGTCAAAAATAGAACCTACGTGGGAGAAAGAAGAGTTAGGGGGAAAATGTGCTGGCTTTTGAAAACCAAAGACCCGGCTGAGCCCTGGTGGCATAGTGGTTGTGCACGGGACTGCGGCCCACTGGGATAGAGGTTCAATTCCAGCAGTGGGGCTGGGCCTCCTACTCCCACCACCGGAGAGCAGTGATGCCCCAAAAAACTTAAAAAAAAAAAAAAAAAAGAAAAGAAAACCAAAGACCCATTACCATTGAGTCAGTCTGATTCATAGCAGCCCTATAAAGTGTTTCTGAGGCTGAAGATCTTTACAGATGTCCATAGCCTCATGTTTCTCTTGCAGAAGAGTGCTAAGCTTGAACTACTGACTTTGCGGTTAGCAGTCCAACAGGTCATAGTTTTATAATTTATAATCAAGAATAAAGAATTTATCCTACAACCAAGGAATAAATTATTAGTTAAGGAAGAGTTTTAATATAAATATGTTGTTGTTGTTGTTGTTGTTGTTGTTGTTGGGTGCCATCAAGTCAATTCCAACCCACAGTGATCCTATGTACAACAGAACAAAAACACTGCCTGGTTTTGTGCCATCCTTGATTATTCCTGTGCTTAAATCCATTGTCACATCCATGGTATCAATCCATCTCCTTGAGGCCCTCCCTCTTTTTTGCAGCCCCGCTACCAAACATGATGTTCTTCTCCTAGTATTAGTCTTGCTTGACAACACGTTCAAAGTATGTAAGACAAAGTCTCACTATCCTTGCTTCTAAGGAACACTCTGACCTTACTTCTCCCAAGACAGATTGGTTTGTCCTTTTAGAATTCCATGGTACTTTCAAGATTCTTCTCCAACATCACAATTCAAATGCATCGATTCTACATTGATCTTCCATATTGGATCAGTGTCCAACTTTCACATGCATATGAGGCAATTAAAATATCATGGCTTGGGTCAAGTACACCTTAGACCTACAATTAACATCCTTTCATTTCAGTACTCTAAAGATTGCTTATGGAGAATCTTTACCTAATGCAACACATCTTTCGATCTCTTTACTGCTGCTTCTATGAGCATTGATTGTGGATCCAAGTAAGACAAAATCTTTGACAACTTCAACCGTTTCTCTATCCATCAGGTCCAATTGTGAGGATTTTGGTCTTATTATACTGAGTTATAGTCCATATTGAAGACTACAATCCTTGATCTTCATCAGTATGTGTTTCAAGTCTTCCTCACTTTCAGCAAGCAAGGTTGTGTCATCTGCATATTGCAGGTTGATAATAAACCTTCCTCCAACCCTGATGCCACATTCTTCTTCATATATACCAGCTTCTCTGATGATTTACTCAGCCTACAGATTGAAAAAGTATGATGAAAAGATACAAACTTGAAGCACATTTTCCTCATTTTAAACCCTTCTTCTGTTCACACAACTATCTCTCAATACATGTACATGTTTTGTATGAGCACAATGAAGTGTCCTGAAATTTTCATTCTTCTCAAGGCTATTCATAATTTGCTATGATCCATAGAGTCAAATGCCATGCTTCATAAAGCACAAGCAAAGATTTTCTAGTATTCCATACTTTCGAGCCATGATATAGCTGACATAAACAATGATATCCCTTGTTCCACATCCCCTTATGAATCTAGCCTGAACTGTTGACAGCTCCCTGTCAATGTATTTCTACAATCACCATTGAAGATCTTCAGCAGAATTTTACGTGCAAGTGAGATTAATGATATCTTTATGTAATTTGAGTGTTCTGTTGGGTTACCATTGTTTGGAATGGGTACACATATGGATCTCTTCCAGTCACTTGGTCAAAAACTGTCTTCCAAATTTTCTGGCAGTTGAGTAATTGCTTCTAGTGCTTTATTATCTTGTTTAAACATTTCAATGATTGTTCCATCAATTCCTGGAGCCTTCTTTTAGGCTTTCAAAGCAGCTTGAACATCTTCATTCAGCATCATTGGTTTTTGTTCATATGCTACTTCCTGAAATAGTGGAATTCCAACTAGATCTTTTTAGTACAATAACTCTGTAGATTCTTTCCATCATCTTTCGATGCTTCCTATGGCATTTGATATTCTTCCCATAGACTTTCAATATTGTAGAAGTAGAGAAAACCCATTTAGTTCTGAGGTCATATATGGGTCAGATCTTAAGTTGGAGGCTTATCCTGATCATTCCAGCAGGAATACCACAGACTGCAGAAGTGGTTTAATCCAACATCAGTAGGTCAGGCTTGTTACTGGAGAGGCAAATGAATCCACGTTCAGCATGTCTGAAGACAAGTCACCAATAGTACTTCGGATCAGTAGGTAAAGGTAGACTGTGACAGAAGAACCTGAGGGAGATTGATGAGCCAAATGCAGTATCTGGGCCAAGCAAAAAGGGAGTAAGTTTACCATGTTGTCTCATTACATAGGAAGTAGGTCATACTCCAGAGAAAATCTCCTTTCATTTGCTTCAAGGCTGTGACCTGAACAAAGGAGTTACACTCCATCCTAATCTTACAGCGCTTTGGCTATTCACAGCAGATCTCATCATGGAGTAGATTACATTATGTTAGGCCAAATTACAGAGAATTGGTAAGCCTAAGCTGCCAAATCACTGAGAAATTCTGACCCAGCCAAGTTAACACAAAACCAACTACTACATGCTGATTTCCATGATGATTATAAAAATTAATTAACACTGTCAAAGATTAATCAAATTTTTACTACCAATATATAGTTGGCAGTATAATTATGTATAATTATATATGTTGGTAAAATTATTCATTTCTAATATTTTTAATTGTTATATTTGTTGGTGTAATAATGTTTATATATAATATTTTAAAATCTTTGTTGAGTTTTCAAAAATAATTAAATTATTCAGTTTAACCCATGTTCATAGTAAATCACAATTCTGCTATTTAGATATAAATCAGTATATAGAATGCTATTGATTTCTAAGTATGGAAGAGGAAAATTAGAAAATTTAAATTTTCTTTTTCATATAAGCTCTCCTCTTCAAACTCAAGTGACATTGAATTATTAATAATATTTTTTGGAAATCATATTGATGTGAATGAGGGGGAGTGTTGGATGGAGACCCAAAGCCCATCTGTAGACAACTGAACATTCCCTTACAGAAGGGACACAAGGAAGAGACAAGCCAGTCAGGGCGCAGATAGCACTGATGAAACGTACGATTTTCCTTTAGTTGTTTAATGCTCCCCCCAACCACTATCATGACACCAATTCTACCTTATAAATCTGCCTAGTCCAGAGATTGTGCACTCCCAACACTGGTAATCCAGGACAGATAAAGCCCTCAGGACCCATAATGAAAGTAAAGATATGAGTAGGGAAAGGGGAGGGAAGAAAGAGGGAACTGATCACAATGATCTCCATATACCCCCCTTCCAGGGGTATGACCAACAGTAAAGTGAGTGAAGGGAGACATTAGACAGTGTAAGACATTAGAAAATAATAATTTATAAATTATCAAGGGTTCCCAAGGGAGGGAGGGGAAAAATGAGGAGCTGATACTAACGGTTCAAATAGAAAGAAAATGTTTTGAGAATGATGGCAATAAATGTACAAATATGCTTCATGACACAATGGATGTATGGTGATCAGAGTAATATGAGCCCCCCAAAAATGATCTCTAAACAATAAATTAATTAATCAATGAAATGATGGCAAGATATGTATAAAGGTGCTTGACCCAAGGATGGATGTATGGATTATAATAAGAACTGTAAGAGCCCCCAATAAAATGATTTTTAAAAAACCTTACAGGGGCTGAGCCCCGGTGGCGTAGTGGTTGTGCGCGGGACTGCGGCCCACTGGGACGGAGGTTCAATTCCAGCAGTGGGGCTGGGCCTCCTACTCCCACCACCGGAGAGCAGTGATGCCAAAAAAAAAAAAAAAACCTTACAGAAGTCAAAAATAATAATAATGATGATGTTTTCTGGGTTTTAAGTAAATTTGTATTAGATAGTTAATTATCATCAATTTGGGATATATTTGCAGGTTGATTTGTGGATTTTAAATTGGGCACACATATGGTTTATTCAATAGAGTATTATTCAAACCCAGTGTAAAACATGTTGATTCTAAAGAAGTTATTGCTCAAATTGAATTTTCAAAAATATTAAATTGTGGTGAAGTATTATATATATGTGCATGAAATATCATCAAATAATTCACCTAGGTTAAAATTATATATAACATACAGTTTTGTATGTTTACAGGCTATCTGTTGAGATATAGTCTAGTAAATTTGAATAAAATATATAAAAATGAATTGTTTGATGGTTATGGAAAGATAAAATAAACGATGAATCTACAGAATTATTATACACATATTACCCTGTATAGGAGTTGATGTGCTGCTCAAATATGGTGTAAGTTGGATCAGAATAAAATTGATAGGAATTCTGAAGACAAAATGGTTGCATAAGCAATTGTGGTGAAGAAAGCTGATGGTGCCCAGTTATCAAATGATATAGCATCTGGGGTCTTAAAGGGTTGAAGATAAACAAGTGACCATCTAGCTGAGAGGCAACAAAGCCCACGTGGGAGAATCCCAGTAGCCTGTGTGATCATGAGGTGTCAATAGGAACAAGTGTCAGGTATCTAAAATGCAGGACAAAATCATACCCAATGTGAATTGGGGGGGGGCAGGGGATGGAGTGGAGATCCAATGCCCATCTGTAGATAATTGGACATCTCCTCACAGAGGAGTCGCAGAGAAGATACAGAGTGCAGTATAGCACCAATGAAACACACAACTTTCCTCTAGTTCTTTGGTGCTTCCTTCAACCCACTATCATGACCTCAATTCTACTTTACAAATTGGATTAGACCAGAACATACACACTGCTACAGATAAAAGCCTACAACACAGGGAATTCAGAATAGATAAATTCCTCAGGGCCAACAAGGAACGTGCAGATACAAGGAGGATTAGGAGAGGGTAGGGGGAGAAGCGGAGAAAAGGTCACCAGGATCAACCCATAGCCCCCTCCAAGGGGGCCGAACAATGGAAAAGTATGTCAGGGGCAATGGAGGATGATGTAAGATATGACAATAATAATCTATAACTTATCAAGGGTTTGTGAGGGAGGGTGGCGGGGAAGGGAGGGGGAACAAATGGGGAGCTGATATCAGGGCCTCAAGTGGGAAGAGAATGCCCTGAGAATGATGGTAGCAGCATATGTGCAAATGTGCTTGATAGTATGGATTGTAATAAGATATATAAGAACCCCCAATAAAAGTATTTCATAAAAAAAATTGGCATGAGTTATTTAGATTTTTAAAATCTGAATTGTAATGATTTCTAAACTCACTTCTGCTTACTGGATTATATAACTCATTTTGAACCGTTTCATCTATGTTGAAAAGTGGTCTGAATCTTTATCCTCAGATATGCAGTAATATTTTATGCTGGCATTGCAAACTATTATCTATGTGAATTTTTAGTCACATTGTTATAGATGGAAAGTTTATTAAACTGTTTTGATCATATTATTTTAATGAACACCTAAATTCATTTATATACCTTATATTTTTTAAATCACTTTATTGGGGGTTCATACAACTCTTATGACAATCCACACATTATGTATATTATCTTATATTTTTATAGTTTTTGTTTTTATTGATTGATACATTATGCTGTTCTTTTTTTCCTTTGGGGCATCACTGCCCTCTGGTGGGAGTGGGAGCTACCCAGCCTTGCTCCTGGAAAGCTGCTGGAGGATTTGTACCACCAAGCCCGTGGGCTGCAGTCCTGCACTCAACCACTACGTCACTGTGGCTCAGCCCTATGCTGTTTTTCAAATGTAAACTTATCCATATTGTTCTTTTTATATTTCTATCAATATAATTAAGTTCATAATCAAAATCAAAACATAGAGATCATGTTATTTATTACATTTCTCTTTTCTAGTTGACAAGATGATAAATATAATGCTTTAGAATAAGTATACATTATATGAAAGCCAGCCAGTCATAAATCAAATTAATAAGGTTACATATTTACTTATTTTTAGGCTTAGTTTTATATCAAACCATAAAATATATAATAGGTTCAATATGTTGTATTATAATGACATCAATAGAAAAAATCCTCAAATTATTTTTTATTTCTTATTGTGTATCTCATATTGTAAGATGTAACTTTCACTTAACTTTGAGAATTTTATTTTATTTTATTTTTTGGGGGGGGGGAGCATCACTGCTCTCCGGTGGTGGGAGTAGGAGGCCCAGCCCCACTGCTGGAATTGAACCTCCGTCCCAGTGGACCGCAGTCCCATGCACAACCACTACGCCACCGGGGCTCAGCTCCTTACTTTGAGAATTTTAAAACAAAATTGCATTTGCTTACATTTATCTTATAATTTATTCTATAGTTGATAAAATGCACTTTGCCTATACAATATATAGAATATTATTATTAAGTAATCATGTGTGATTGACATATTTATTTTATAATTTGTGTCATATTAATCTCTTCTTATTTATTGATATAAATCTAGTAGTTCAGTATTTCATTCTTCTTACCACTTAAAAAATAATGAAGCTCTCTAACAATAAAATAATTGAAATAGATTATGCTCTTTTCATAGAATGAGTTTGAAATTTTGCTCTCCCTTTCTATAATCTGGAGTGGTCTGTGTAGGATTGGTGTCGGATCTTTACAAAATACTTGATAGAATTCCCTGTGAAGTCATTGATTTTTCTTGGTTGGGATTTTCTTGATGACCTTCTCTATTTCTTCTTTTGCTATGAGTTCATTCAGGCTTTCTACATCCTTCTACATTAATTTGGGCAGATGGTATTTATAATATTTGTCCTTGATTATCAAACTTGATGAACAGTTGTTCATAGTAGTGTATTATTATTATTTTATTTTATTTGGATCTGTTGTGTTGTACTTTTCAACTCTAATTTATTTATTTTTGGGGGGGCATCACTGACCTCTGGTGGTCGTGGGAGCTACCCAGCACTGAGAGCCGCCGCTGGATTTGAACCACCAAGACCACAGGCCACAGTCCCGCACTCAACCACTTACACCACCGGGCACAGCCCCTCAACTCTAATTTTTTTAAAAAATTAGTGTCTGAATTTATTATTTGGGAGTTAATACATATATCACATCATTCCATAGTTCAATCACATCAACCATTATTGTACATTTGCTACCACAATCAGTTTCCAAACATTATTTTTCTCCCTGGAGTGCTTGACATTGTCTCCACCAGCCCCACAATCATCTCTAATTCTTGATATTTGCATTTTCTGTTTTTCCTTGATACAGTTGCCAGTAGTTTTATTCTTTAAAGAACCATCTTCTTATACTTTTAACAGTTTTATTGGCATATAATTCACAAACCATATCATTCAATAGTTCAATCATCTTGAGTTGTACAATCATCAACACAGTCATCATTTTCTTTGTTCTCATACTCATTGTTATTAACTCTATTTCCCTGAGCCTGCCCTGCCACACCCTCAAGGAAGCATTAATCCAGTTACTGTTCCATAGATGTTCCATCTATGATGGAACTGTTCCATATCTAGGAGTTCATATATCAGACCAGAAGAAGATTTACGTAAATAAATATTTATAAGTATTATTAAAGCTGAGCCCTGGTGGCGCAGTGGTTGTGTGCGGAACTGCGGCCCACAGGGTTTGACAGTTGAAATCCAGCAGCAGCTCTCTAGGAGCAAGTCTGGGCTTCCTAATCCCAGCAGGGCAGTGATGGGGGTGGGGGGTAGGGAAGAGAAATGTTGTTAAAAAAAAGACAAGAGGAAGTGAGAGAAAAGAGAGGAAGAGGGAAAAAGAGAGAAGGTGCAAAAGATAAGAAAAAATACAAGGGCAAAAAGTATGACTATGTCGAGAAGAAGAGAGAGAAAAGGGACAACAGAAACAGAAGAGTGGAGTGTGGATGCTGGCATTCTGTTTCTATGACACTGCAAATGTGGGCAGGTCTCTGCACTCAGAGTTAATAAAAAGCCCTTTAAAGCTCCAGGCCTGCTTGTTTTTACCTGAGAGGAAGCAGTTCATAAGGAGGATGGGGTCACACTGGTAAAGGAGTTGGGAGAGAACTAGAATCAAATAATAAAGCTATTTTAATGGAAACGTATAAAATCAATGAAAATAAAATACACTAAAAATAAAACTGCCTTGTGGGTGGAGATCTCTGTTCCTTTGTGTCATTGTGTGTAAGAATGCGCCTCTTTTCAGGTGGGAGAACATGGGATGGGGGCAAAGGGGACAGCCAAGAAGGAAAAGAGAAAACGAAGGGGAAAAGTGCAGCATTGGCACTGAGAATGTCTGCACCAGGCTGCCCAAGCAGCAACCAAGGAGGGTCCCAAAGGCCAGAGGTAAGACTGTTTGGCTGAATTGCCTCAGGGGCCAGGGAAATTGGCAGTTCTGGGAAGGGGCTAGGCTCCAGAAGACTCCTACAGCAGAATCATTCAGCAAATGTGGCTTCTCTCCTATTTTAAGAAAGCTTGGTCTGCTTAGTTTTTTTGTTTTCTTGGTTTTTTTTTGGTCTGCTTAGTTTTTAAGTTGATTTTCTCACTGTCTCCAATAGTTGTTTTTTTCTCTGGTGGCCACCTCTCCCTGTCCTCTTTAATGGTTTACATATAATGTACACACAAAAATATTTATTAACAGGTTTTTAAAGAAATGTTGTGGCAGGCACTATCTGGTGTCAATTTCAGGATTGGAAATATAGGGATGGAGTCTAGCCTATCAATCTTGAGATAGCCAATGAGAGCCCTGTGTGGGTGTATTAATCTGGGTAGACTAGAGGAACAAATTTCAGACACGCATATGGATATAATGGTTTATATACAAAAGGAATGGAACACTGAGAAAGCATCCCAACCCAGTCCAGTTCAAAGTCATAAGTCCGATATTAGCCCATATGCCCTATACCAGTCTATAATGTCTCCTTTCAACTCACGAAGTCACAGGTCAGTGGGTGCAGAATCCCAGTGCTGGCAGGCGTCTCCCCATGGCTCCTCCCTTCAAGGGTTCAGGGTCCATCAACAGCATCCAGTGGTGGCAGAAGGAATTCATCACTGCCAGGTGTCCCCACTTGGCCTCTCCAGCTTCAGAGATCTGGCTCCATCAGGGCAAAGCTGTGTGGCTTCTCCTCTGGCTCCTTAGACACTGCCATCTTGTCTTGTCCATGATTCATCGTCTCTGAGACTAACTCCCAACAACTGGGGAAGATAACTTCTCATCTTCACGAGGGAAATATCACGAGATTTCCCAGAAGTCTCAGGAGAAAGCCATGCCCTCACGGAGGCCTCATTGGCTCCTCAATGGCTATCTCCAGATTAACAGTCTAGACTCCACCCCTACATTTCAATCATAAAATTAACATAAGCACATGACTGCCACCGTTGGCATGGCTTTCTCCTGAGAATTCTGGAGAAATCTCCAAGTCCCTTGGAGATGCTGTACTGACAAGACACAAGGACCTGTGAGACATCCCAGAGGAGAAGTCACATGGACTTAACCCTGATGGAACCAGACTTCTGAAGCTGGAAAAGCCATGTAGAGACTGCTGCCAGTGCTGAGAAGCTTGAGAGGCCACTCCCAGCGCTGACATGCTTCTACCACCACCGGATACACAAGATTCTGTACCCACTGACCTGTGATTGTCTTAGCATCATTGCTTGTGCCTTGTGAATCTGAAGACGACTTTATCGACTGGTATCAGACATATGAGCTAATATCAGACTTGTGGACTTGGACTGGATTGGGTTGGGATGCTTCCTCAAGGTTTCATTCCTTGTGTATATAAACCTCTCCCTTATATACAAATACATGTTTATGAATTTGTTTCTCTAGTCTACCCAGACTAATACATGTTGAACTATGACTTTTTAAAATTAGTTTTATTGAGCTATATTAAGAAAGGATGTACAACCATCCCTACAATCAACTTTGGAACATTTTCTTCCTTCTTGAACCCATTGGCATTGACTCCTCATTTTTCCCAACTTCCCCTTCCACACCCCTAGGCAATTACTTCAGTTATTTGTTTTCATAAACCCACACATCCTGGCTTCCCTATACAGGAACAACTATTCAAAAAGGATCACACAAAAAAAGAACTCATCAACAATTATCAGAGAAAAACCTCAATCTATAAAAAAAAAGCAGAGGGCATTAAGCATTTAGAATGGAAAGTGGGTCCAACAGTAGGTCTAATGAGAAGGTATTACATTCCAGTCTGAGTACAGCTGCTAAGAACAACTTTATAGTACTTCTTATCTGATGATAAGGGTGTTCACATTCCTAGTACATGGATAGTGAGGATTCCCCAGGGACTCAATTCACATAGCAACCCTGCAAGTGCATTTAGGGCTTCCACAAACTGGGTATTTAGAATTTAGGCACTGAGATCATTCCCTTCTCCAGATTTGAATCTACCTCAATGGGACCTAGCTGACGCCACAGTTAAATGGGTGCTTGTTTAGAGATAAGTTTTCAAGACCACAGACGTTATTTTCCTGAGAGGCACTGATTTCTTTACTACCCTTTGCTATGGCATTCATCTTTACAGTGATCTCCCAAGAAGGGCCATGTCACAAGAATCAATTGTTCCTATATTACAGGTACAACCAAGTAAGTGTTCAAAGTCCATTGGAGATGTGGCATTACTTTCAGTAACACATATCTACAAAGACAGAACTGTGCCCATAATCTAACACGTGTCACAAAAAGACAGAGAAACTGTGAAAACAGCAAACAATTAGGTCATTATTTGTTGGGCACCCTCAAAGTAATAGGTCCAAACCCATCCAAAGTCCAATGACCACCAATCGCCTAGCCATGGTATAGCAATAGTCTGTTTCTTCTCCCATCAGGGTATTCCAGTCTAGAGTTCAAAAGAGTAGTTCAGTTCCTTAGTTCTACTACAAATAAGTTCAGTGCAAAGTCCAGGCATGGGTTTTCAATTTTGATCTTTCTAGTATAGTCTATGAAGGGTATTGTATACCTAAAAAATAAAACAAATGAACCAAAACAGTCCAATGTTCCTGTATCTCCAGAATGCTACCAAAGTCACCAGGGGTTGGTTGAAAATTAAATCAAAAGTGCTTTGTTAAGAGCATCACGCCGGGCATATTCGCCCTCCGGGGTCTCCATAGGCAATAATACATGGCTTTCTTAATTGGGGGTGGCATCCCACCCATCCTATTCACCATCAGAAGTGTAGTTGCTTTCTCTGATACAGACATGCCCTCCCCCCATCCCCACTCTCAGGGCTGTTGCCCGGCTGCTGAGCTGTCATTGGCTGTTGTGGGAAGGGAAGCCATGGGATGGAAGAGAAAGGGCCCGTGGCACTCATTTTCAGGAGCTGATTCAGGGACGTGATCTTCTGTGGCAAGAATCTACTCTTGTAGGGTTGTCTGCTGATTTGGCATGGCTTTAGAACACTGTTATAGGGCAGGAATTAATTGATCTTCTCCCTTTCCCTACAACTTGGGAAACTAAGCCGATATGGAGTAAGGCCACCTCTCTTCGGGCAGTTTTTAAAATATTGTAACAAGAGGATAACATAGAGTTTATGGTAAGTGAATGGGCACACTATTGTCACCTGGGAGGACCAGGGTAGATTACATGGTCTAGGAACTGGAGACTGACTTTATCTTGGTTTTTAAATCCTTATAGTTATGGGCTCACACAATAGTGTCCTTTTTTGATTGACTAAATTCACTCAGTATAAGGTTTTTCAAATTCATCCATGAAAATATGATCATTTTTATATTACATTTTTTTAATATTGGAGGTTTTAATAGTTTCAAAGTTGTTCATGTCTGACGAAAATGATTTGGAATAATAAAATCATTTTGTTAGTTTATTCTTAACTAATTGAAATATTTTAACTTTTAATAAAATGATTACTTAAATATGTGGTTATTTTACATTTACTATAACAAATATTTCTATATTTTATAAAGCACATCACCCCGTCATTGAGTGAATTCTGACATATGGTGACCCTACAGAATAGGGTAGCACTGCCCCCTGAGGATTTCTGAGATCGTCAATCTTTAAGGAAGTGGACAGCCTCATCATTCTCCTGTGCAACAGCTGGTGGTTTGAGTTGCTATCTCAGGGTGAGCAGCCCAAAGCTGCTCATTTTCAGGAGCAGCACAAATACTGCACAACCAGGGCTCCTTATAGAAAGCAAAAGATGTCGAGATTATGATCAACGTTTTTCACTTAAAACGTTTTTATATGTAGTAGGAATTTGTTTTCCAGAATTTTATGGTTTTACATTATTTGTTTTATTTAATGATTGAGTTGTTGTAGTAGAATATATGTACTTTTAACATAATGAAAGATTGACTAAGTAAAAAAAGGAACGGAATAATTGAACATAATATTTTTCAGAGCAGAGGTATATTACAGCTTTAAAATTATATTTACCACAGTTTTATAGGACTGCAAAAAAGGAGAAAAATATATTTTATAAAGCAATTAATGGAAGGTAACTTTAATTTCTATTTATTACGTATAGTTCAAAACATAGCTTTATCTTCTTATTCATCCTGTGCCTTTTACATGCTTTCCTGGCATTCTGGTTTTCATACCATGTAGTAAGATTAAGCCTCTGGCAAATCTCCTCTAGTCACAGGCAAGGGACTGTAAATGGATTTTGGGCCCCCACTGTCCTCCAAGACCTCCTACACATTGGGTATTCACAATTGAAGCTATGATAGTTTTCCCTTCAGCTTTGTATCACACAGACTGCTGTGCTTCTTTGAAGTGGACTTAGTTGACACCTCACTTAGATTTTGACTATAAGCCTTTCTGACCCCAGACACCATGCCAATTGATAGCTGGAGATCATCTGCTTCCTTCACCACACTTTGCTGTAGCAACCTTATCTTCAGGGATCTCTTCATAAAGGAGAGTATAAAGCAGGGGCATAAGAATGAAATGTTTGGGGTTTGGGGCTAGAATCAAGTGGAAGCCCAGAATCCATCAACTTGTCCAAGGATTATGAATGACTGGTTATTTCGGTGGTCATATTATGACACAAACAAAAATCAACAAAGACAACAACAAGAACACACATACAAATAAGCAAAATCATCCTCCTGGGGTATAAAGCAATAATTTATCCAATCACAAGGATTTTAAGGTACTATTCATAGAAGTTTATACAAGTATAATATAACTGCAAATTGCAATCCAGAGTCCTTTACTTTGTACAAATGATTTCTTAGTTGATTAAGCTCTGTTTACATTGACCATGGAAGTCAGTGCTAGGGGAAAATTTCCTGTACCATTTCTTACAAGAGCATATCCTGGTCTAGTAGATTAATACTCAAGGGAAGCATTGAGTGCTAAGTATGTGGTGGTTCTAGGTCCCCTTTCATTGGATGCTCACTAAGTCACGGTTTCCACCCAATGTCCAACAATTGCCATTTCCACAGTCTTGGGGTGACCATCCTTTGCTTCCTCTCCCATCAGAGTATTTCAGTCTTAAGTCTAAGGGTAAAGGTACTTTTGAGGTAGGACCCAGTTTGTTCAGCCATGTTTCTATGCCAAGTCTTTCTGGCATGGCCCTTGGAAGATGCCATGTTCTCTGGCTAAAGCCATCACAGTGTTTAGTCCACAGAGTGGCTCACTAAGAGTTGCATAGAAACATTTGAAGTTGAAGCAGGGAAGAAAAAAAAAGAAACATTTGAAGTGTTTATCCAGGGTTTATTCTCCCCTTAGGTTCCCTACAACTATTGCTTAGCCTCCTTTCCCAATGTGAGGTTACCCCTCCCCACTTACCCATCATACCCGCCAACAGAAATATCAGTGCTTCATCTGAATTGTAGGTGCTCCTCTATCCTGGTGTGTTAGTCCAGACTGACTAGAGAAACAAATTCTTAACACTCATGTGTGTTTAAGAAAGAGGCCTATATAAAAGAGCAATTGTATATTAAGAAAACATCCCGGCCCAGTCCAGATCAAGTCTGTAAGTTCAATATTAGCCCAGCTATCTGATACCAGTCTATACTTCAGACTCACACAACACATACAATGACACTGAATGCAGGAAGATCACAGAGCAGTGGGTGAAAAGTCTTGTGGATCCAGTGGTGGTGGGAGCATCTCAGTGCTGATATGGGTCTCCAAGTGGCTCCTCCAGCTCCAGAGCTCTGGTTCCATGAGCTCATTTCCTTGTGCCTTGGCAGCAGGAAGGCGAAACAGAAGAGAGTGTGTCCCACCTCCAAAGTGGAAGACAGAATCCTCAGGAAAAGACCATGCACACACAGAGACCTCACTGGCCATAATCTGATTGACAAGCTACACTCCACCCATTCACAGGTTGACAAGAGATTATGTAACTTCTGTATCTGATCTTCACTTGATTTCCCAGTAATGTTCTCCTCTTATTCCAATGGACAGTCTGTTTATTTGTCAGAGCTTTATTTAAGTATTGTTTAGAGGCAAGTGGGTGATCTACTCTTTTTCCTCTTTTTTAAACACCAGGTGTCTTTCCAGTGGTGACAATTTTGATTTTCTTTACATATTGAAGACTACAATAATTAATCTTCATCAGCAAGTACTTCAATTGCTCATCACTTTCAACAAGCAAAATTGTGTCACTGCATATCAAAAGTTGTTAATAAACCTCCCTCCAATTGTGAGGCCACATTCTTCTTCATATAAACCAGATTCTCTGAGGATTTGCTTATGATACAGATTGAATAAGTATGGCGACATATGCAACACCGATGCCAACTTTTCCTAGTTTGAAATCATGCTCTAGGTCCATGTACTGTTTATGCAACTGTCTCTTTATATATATATATATATATATATATATATATATATATATATATCCAATATATATGGATATATATATATCCAATTGTTTGGGAATTCCCATTTTTCTCAAGATTATTCATAGTTTGTTATGGTCCACACAGCCAGATTCCTTAGATTAGTCAATAAAACACAAGTAAACACCTTTCTAGTATTCTAGTAGCTTTCAGACAAGATTCATGTGATGTCAGCAATGATATCCCTTGCTTCGTGTCCTCTTCTTAATCCAGACTGAACCCCTGAAAGCTCCCTGTCAATATACTACACTGTTGGATGATTTTTCAACAAACTTTCTCTTGACTATGATATTGTTTTATAACTTGAGCATTCTGTTGGGTCATCTTTCTTTGGAATGTGTACATATATGGATCCCTTCGTTAGTTAGTCAAGCAGCTGTCTTCCAAATTTCTTAGCATAGAAGAGTGAGTGCTACCAGTACTTCATCAACTTGTTTACACATTTCAATTGACATCCCATCAATTATTGGGGATTCAATTTGGGTAGGTGATGTATTTCTAAGTAGTTCTCCATTTCTTCATAGTTATCATTCTTGTTGAAGGACAGTCCAGTTTTTCATGGTAGTGTACTATTATTCTTGTTATATAATCTGTATCAGTTGTGATGTCACTCTTTCATCTCTACTTCTAGATATTTTCATTTCCTTTGTAAAGCTTGCCAGAAGTTTGTAAAGTTTATTAATACTTTCAAAGACCTGAGTTCTTGACTTGTTAACTTTTCTTTGTTATTCTATTTTCCAATTCAGTTATTTCTGCACTAATATATTTGATTTCTCCTGTAATTGCTCACTAGTTGTTACAAGAGTTGTGGTAAGGTGATGATTTGGGATTTCTCCTCTTTTTTCATGCCATAAAGTAAGCTATCATAATGATTTTATCTGTGTTCCAAAAGCTTTAGTACGTTGTGTTATTGTTCTCATTTGTTCCAAGGATTTTCTTAATTTCAACCTCTATTTTAAGTAGTATATTTTAATTTTAAGTAGTATATTGTCCAGGCTCCACGTGTTTGGCTTTATGCTCTTGTTCTTCTATGGGTGACTCCCAATTTTGCCAGTAATAAAGGATTGTCAGACGTAAATTTTTAAAACTTTATTAAGACTTGCTTTGTGAACTAACCAGTGGTCTATTCTAAAGCATATAGTGTGCACACTGTAGAAGAATGTATACTGTGCTTTTATTTGGGTAGAGTGCTCTGTATATGTCTAGGAGGTTGAGCTGGTTGATTGCATTGTTTAGCTATTCTATTTTTTATTGAGTTTCTTTCCTGATAATTTGTCTTTTTTTGTGTGTGGTGTATTGATACCTCCTGCAATTGTTGCTGAGTTACCTCTTTCTTTTCAACTCTGAGAATTTGATGTATTCCAAGGACCTTTCACTGGGGGCATATAAGTTTATTATAGCTATGTCTTCTTGTTATATTGTTCCTTTAATCATTATATAGTGTCCATTCTGGTCTCTTATTGTTTATTTGCCTGAAAGCTGATTTTATCAGAAGTTAATATTATCATGCTTACCTTTTTATAGTTATCATTGCTTTGACAATTTTTTTCCATCCTTTCATTTTTGCATATTTTTGGTTTTGAGTTTAAGATGTTTCTTGTTGGCAGCATGAAAGTCTGCTGCACTCTGTTGCTTGGTGCATTTAACTTATTGACATTTAGTGTTGTTGTTGATATATAGAAGTTTGTTGCTGTCATTTTATTGTGTGTATTTGTGCTAATTTCTTCTTTTATGGTTATATTGGTCTCCTTGTTCCTCTTCTAGGTCTGTGTGGTTTGGGGGTGCTATTTTCATCGTAATTAATTTCTGGTTGGTATTTTGTATGTTGTTCCCAGGTTTGTCTGCTGCTGAAATCCTGAATTCATAGTGATCCCATGTTTTTCTGTGATGTTAGTCTTGTTTTCACAGATTCCTTTAATCTTTCGTGTCTGAAAATACCTTTATTTCTCCTTCAATTTGAGGGATCATTTTGCTGGATATAGTGTTCTTGGTTGGCTGGGGTTTGCTTGTTTGTTTAGAGGGGTTTTTTATATGGCACTCCATTGTCTTCTTGTCTGCATGGTTTCTGCTGAGAAGACCAAGCTTATTCTTATTGATTTTCATTTGTAGAAGACTGTTTTTTTTTCCTAGCTGCATTCAGGATTTCCTCCTTTTCCTTGAATTTTGAGAGTTGGACTATGGTATGTCATGTTATTTTCCTTTGGAATCTCTCCTATTTGGGGTTCTCTAAGTTTCTTCTTCTTTCCACTACTAGATATTTAATATGTATTGTACAGACCTCACAATTATGTGCCAAACCAGGAGAGCAATGTAACACATGGAGGAATCTATGAAAAGACTGGACTACAGGGCCAGCTCCAACAATAACCAGCCTGACTCCCAACCTGGAAGTGTTTACCATAGAGAATGGCACTAGAACTTCTGGTGGGGAAAAGAAACTGACCTAACATACCCAGAAACAAGCAAACCAAGAAGGAAAATGAGAAACGGGCAGTCAGCCTAGATTCCATATGGGCACACCAAGCCCAGGATATGAGGTTCCTGCATGGAGCTGCTAGAACTGTAGAACTACTAACAGCTCAAGACATGTTGTACCCTAACTGGAGCATATGGAGACTGGGGATAATAACAGGGACACATGATGGGGAAACAGTAGGGGGGTGGAGCATAACAGATCAACAATTCAAGTAAAGACAAGCCACAGAGATCCCAAGGGGCCCCAAGCATGGACTTCAGGTAAGGAGGGGGCAGCTCCTGGACCAGTGGGGAGGGTCTCATGGGGACCAGTCAACAAATGAAGACCTACATAAGGTTTGTTTTATTTTCTTTCTTTTTCTTTTCCTTTTTTCTCATCTTTTTCTATTTTCTTTCTTATTGTTCGCAGTAGGATGATTTGTCTAATTATATGATTTGGAGCATGGAAGGGAAGCCCAGGGAGAAGGCAAGAGCCCCAAAGGTAGAAGAGGTAGAAGGAGGTGAGGAGAAGGGTGTGGTGAGAGAATGGTTCATGAACAGGGAAGTAACTAGGGAAGAAGACTCAGTATCTAGGAGAGGTTAGAGATCCCGCAAGTATTAGATCAACAACAAGCTAGTGGAGAGGAAGCACTAAGAGGTGGATGAAGGGGGAAAGTGATGGTGGGGCAGGAGGAGGCAAAAGAAAACAGACAAGCTCTAGGAAGCAAAGGTATAGATAGGGAGAGCAACAGAGGTGTGCACTTATGCAAATACATTAATCCATAAAAATAGTGATATTGGCCTATGTATGTATATTTATAAGGCAATACACTAAAACTACAGATGAGCCTTGGGTCTCGGCTCATATCTTCTCTCAATACAAGAACACTTTGTTCTAACAAATTGGTATTCTGTGATGCTCACACACACACACACACACACACTCACACACACATGATTGCTGAAGAAAAAATGGGTGCATAAGCAGATGTGGTGAAGACAGAGGTTGGTGCCCAGCTAGTAAAAGATAAAGTGTCTGGGGTCTTAAAGACTTGAAGTTAAATAAGTGGTCATCCAACAGTGAAGCAACAAACCTACATGGAAAAAGGACACTAGTCAGTGCAATCATGAGGTGTCATTGAGACTGGGCAATCGGCATCAGAAGATTCATAACAAACTGTTATGAACAAACAAATAAAAATGCATTGTTGAGAATGGAAGGGGAAGCTCCAGTTGCGCAACTGGTTAGCACACAGGACTTATACAAGAATGGAGGGGGGTTGGAGCGAAGAACCAAAGCCCCTCTACAGACAATGAACCCACAGAGGGTGGCAGGGAGGGCTGAGTCAATCAGGACGTAGTAGAGCACTAATGGGCCACGCAATATACCTCTGTTTCCTGTAGGTCTCCTCAACCCCCACTATCACCCCCTCAATGCTGCCTCTCAATCTAGACTATATGGGAACATGTACATAGGTGTAGGCAAGAGGTGAAACTCACAACACATGGAACTCAGAAACAGGAATTGGAATAGAAATACCAAAAAAGGTAGAAGGAAAGGAGGGAAGAGATGGGGAGGAAAGGGGCACCTATTGCAATGACTGGCATATAACCATACACCTCCTTGAGGGGAAAGAACAACAGAAACAAGAGGAGAAGGGAGATAGCGGTCGTTGTGATATTTGAAAGTAGCTAATAATCTATCAGGGGGCCACAAGAGTGGTGAGGGTGGCTGATACCAAGGGCTCAATGGAAAGTAAATGTCTAGAAAAGAACAACGGAATATATGTACAAATATGTCGGATACAATTGATGTATGACTTGTAACAAGAGTTGCAAGAGCCTCCAATAATATAATTTTAAAAAGAAGAAAAGAAAGTATACTTCAGGTTCAAGAATAAAATGTGGCTACTTTGTTCTTAAGGAGAAAACACTAGTCTCCAGTTCTTGTTATGTTTGGCTAGGCCACCACAAGCCTGGCATTTACTTCTTAGCAGCAAAAGTGACAGCAAAAAGATACAATAAAGATCTTATCAAACTCAATAAAAACTTAAGGTAAAAAATATTGCTTAAAACTTCAAGTCATAAAACACCATGACCCAGGTTTTCATCAACCTCTTTAAAAATTTTATGAGCAAGCCAGCATTTTAGGACAGAGAACTAAGGTTATTTCATTAGAACTTACAATGACTCTGTGGTACTTCAAATATGAATAATAAAGAAATGAGTCCATATACAAACACGCAAAGCAATGATAGTATTAAGAATATGGGAAAAGGAGAAGCACTTGATAAGCTTGGCTATGAACCAGTGATACTGTCCCAAGCCTTAGGCTCTTCTTTATCTGCTAAATATGTTGAACCACCAACAAGAAAAAAAAAGGTCACCTCACAGAGAATGCTATGATATTTCAAGTTGTTAGACAACTTTATATCTTCTCCTCTTCTTCAGCTCGATACTGCTGTCAAACTCTATACCATATCATTAGTTTCAGACCACACCTTCTCCAGAGCTCTCTGCTGCCCAGGTTAGCTTGGGGCAAATTTACAATGCATCTTCGGATGTCAAATTGTGAAAAGCGGGAGGAAGGAGGTCCATGAGGAGGTCTTCCTTTTGTGCATTTATCTAAGGTGCTATTTCCAGAAGGCTCCTTTTAGAGTGTGTCCAAGGTAGATTGCACTTAGTTGCACTCAGAGTGGTCCAGCTGCCCTCACCAATAAGCCAGTCTTTGGAGGTTGATAAAAACCACCAGCCAAAGTAGATGCATATGGAATGTAGGACGACCTTCTTTAGTATCTAACATTGGTGTAGTGCTGGGTTTCAGGTTCGATGCCTTCAGACCCTGAGCAGTAGCAGCTGGTGGCAGTGAGAAACCTGTGGAGCCACTGGGCCCGTGGTCCTTGACATGGTCCTCTCAACTTCTTAAATAATTATTTTCTCAGCTGAGCCCTGGTGGCGCAGCAGTTGTGTGCGGGACTGTGGCCCACAGGGCTGATGGTTCAAATCCAGCAGCAGCTTTCCAGGAGTAAGGTTGGGCTTCCTACTCCCACCAGGGCAGTGATGCCAGGGTGGGGGGGGAGAGTTACAGTTGCTTTCTTAGCTACATGGCTGCTTGTTTAAAATATATAATTATTATTTTCTCTTCTTTTATAATATTAGGGAAATTTTCTTTTATGATTTCTCATACTATTTTGTCTGTACATTTTTTGCATCTTTTTACTTCAGGAGCTCAATGATACATAGGTTGCTTCTTTGATAGTGTCCCACATCCTTCTCAGAGTTCTTCAGATTCCTTTGCTTCTTTTGTTGTTCCTTTCTTTGTTTTGTTGTCAGCAGAATGATTTGCTTTAAGCTGATTAGACTTTTCTTCCATTCTATGTCTCAGGTCTTTTATCATGTTGTCTAATTCTATTACCTAATTGTTTATCTTCTGGTATTCCTTTTTGTATAAAATTTCTAGGGTTTCCAATTCCTTCCATTGTTCTTATGAGCATTCTCCACATCTTGTTTTTCTTTAGGGAAAAAGAAAGGCTTTATTTAAACAGATACTAGTCATTTCTGTGTGCTTCTGGACATTAAGAGTTGGTTCTGGTTAAATGTAGCTTGTGTCCTTTCTCTCTTCTCCATGAACCCCTCCCCTCCCTTCTCACCTCTATCTCAAGTCTGAGGCTGTGGAGAAACTTTGTTTCCAAAAGCTTCCTTCTTCCTGGGCTAGGGATTTAGGTAGATGATGTACCAACTAGCCTTGAGCAGCCGGCAGTGAACAGAACCTTCAGAGGCTGAAGACTTCACCAGTTGCCAGGCACCAAAATGCTACTAAGACCCATGAATGCATCCTCAACAGGACCACCTGTGTGTTAATCTGGGTAGACTAGAGAAACAAGTTCATGGGCACACATATGGATATAAGCATAAGGTTTATATACAAGAGGAATGAAACATTGAGAAAGCATCCCAACCCAGTCCGGTTCAAAGTCATAAGTCCGATATTAGCCCCTATGCCCGATACCAGTCTATAATGTCTCCTTCCGACTCACGAAGTCACAGGTCAGTGAGTGCAGAATCCGGGCGCTGGCACGGCTCAGGGTCCATAAGCAGCATCCAGTGGTGGCAGAAGCAACTGAGTGTTGGTGGGGGGTCTCTACGTGACTTCTCCAGCTTCAGAGGTCTGGTTCCATCATGATAAGGCCATGTGGCTTCTCCTCCAGCTCCTCAGACGTTGCCATCTTGTCCTGTCCATAATTCATCGTCTCTGAGACTAACTCCCAACAACTGCGGAGAGAGCTTCTCATCTCCATGAGGGAAATTTCATGAGGTTTCCCAGAAGTCTCAGGAGAAAGCCATGCCCACATGGAGGCCTCATTGGCTACTCAATGGCTATCTCCTGATTAAGAGGCTAGACTCCACCCCTACATCTCAATCATAAAATTGACATATCAAATACATGACCGCCACAACCTGCATCCACCCTGGAGCATTTTTGATTCAGCATGACTGGTAGTGAGGTGCTGGAACCTCACCTGAGGCTGGATGGGGGGGGGGCAGCATCGGGGTGGGGTGGGGTTTCTTGGTGACACAGGCCCTGTGTACCCACATCCCATCCACCAAGCAATAAGCTCGAGGTGTACATCTTCACAAATGTCTCACCCCAAACGCACGTCTTCTCCTGTGGAGTACAAAGCTTTCAGTTAACATTGTGCATGGTGCACATTTTTCCTCTCAGGAAATGATAGTGGATGCCACCAAGGCACAGGGCTCACATCCTCAGGGTCAAATTGTCTTCATAATGCTCTCCACATCTCATGAAAGTACCTAAACACCATTCTTTTGATTTCTATTTCTGGTAATTCTATGGCCTCTTTTTTCAGAAGATTCCATTTGGTTTGGGTTATTTTTAGTTATTTTCATGGCACCATCATGCATTTGTTAATGATATATGGGTTTCTGGGTTATGCAAGGCTTGGCTCTTTTGAGTGGAATGAGGGATGATTAATAGGAGTTATAAAACATACAAAGGGGGAATGGCAAAAAAGAGTGGGAAGTATATGGAGAACGTGATAGAAAGAAGAGTGTGACTAGAGTGAATTCTATAATAATGATAATATGTCATCTGAATGGATGAAGAAGTTTCTGAATGTAATGGGGAAAATGTAATTTTAGAACAATAGTAAGAATCAATAGGTATCATAGAAAAATTTCATGAAATAAAGGAGAGAGAACAGAGAGAGAGAGTGTGAGGGAGGGTGAAAATATAAGCAAATAAATATACCAGAAGATTTTTATGAAAATGCTTAGAAGAAGTAGAATTGAAGATGAAGAGAGAGGAAAGGAAAAAGAGAGGACATAAAGAAGAAAAGAATAAAGAAAAAAAGCATAAAGAGGCATAGAAGAAAAGTAAAGGGGAGTATGGCTTAGATGTGGGTGTGGATTTCTGTTGCTATGGCAATGTGAACTTGGGTGTGTCTGTGTTCACAGGGGTGTGCAAGCAGAAGATAAAAAGGAAAAAAATGGTTTAGGGTAGATATGCCTAAATCTATGGTGATGTTGATGGGTATGTCTGTGTCCCTCTGGGAAGCATGCATATTTGCAGGGTGCAGGACTGCACAGGAGAGGAAATAAAATGGAAAATGCAAAAGAGAAGATAAAGTAAAACAGAAAAACAAACAAAGGCTCATGCATTTTGGGTGGGGATTTCCCATCCTTTAACCCTGTTCATTTGGGCATGTGTTCACTGCACAGGTAAGGGTGAGCATGTGTTTGGGGTGGGGCACAAGAATAGGAAGAAAGAAAGAAATCTTTTTAAAGAAAAGTGTTTTTTAGAAGGGTCACCCACACTGAGGATGAAGGATGCTTCCATCCAGCTGCCCACACTGACTGCTATCCACCCGGGGGGCTTGGGGCTAGAACTTAAGAAGTTTGCCTGAATGGGTTGGAGCAAAGGCAGGGAAGGATCCATTTGTACAGGGAATAGGGAGTGCACAGAAGCAGCTCAGGCCACCAGACAATGGTGAAAGGGAGTCAGTAGTAGACAGTAGGTTTTGCAGATCTTGAATTTTAAGAAATGTTGGTGTACTTACCTTTTACATCATTTATCTTTCTTCCAAGGAGTGCAGAATTTCCCTCTCAGTGTGCTTTCTCTGGTAGTTGTTGAGGCTTAAATCCTATGCTTGTTACCTGGAGACCCTGTTGCCAGATCCTCTTCTTCCAACTTTTGAAAGCAGCTGAACATCTTTTTTTCTGAACTCCCATGCTTCTTCCAAAAAATCTACTGGATCGATAATTTGGCCACTCACTTTCATCACTCTAGTTTGCTTTCTTGCGCATACTGAGATTGTTTGCTATTTCTGAAACATACTTTTTCTTTATGGACTTAAAGTGACCAGACGTCCCACTTTTTAACAATTTAACAATGTCCCGCTGCATTTTGAAATTAAAAAATATATGACAATACTGTTTATGCATTCTATGAACATTTTTGTTGCTCCATATAGACCACATTTTTAATCAAGCAGGCAATGGTGTCCCGCTTAAAATCTGGTCACTTTATTTATGGTTTTTTTATCTGTTTGTTCTTAGGTGGTGTTAGAGTGAATACTTACTGCCTGTTAGCTAAGCTGTGGAAGGGCTGGTGGTGGCTGGTTTAGGTGGTGACTGCTGATTCTGCAAACAAAACAAAAACAAGACCACAAAGCACACACTAATAGCATATCTAACAAACAACCACTCTCCCTGCACCCAAACAGTAGAAAAAGAAAAACAAATAGGCAAACTAAAAAGGTCCAACATAAGAAAAGCACCAAATCCCAAAGTCAGAGCTGCTTGCTACTTTGTCTAAGCCCCAGTACCAAAGCTGCCTTTTATGGTTGCCAGAAAAAGGTAGGTTAATGAAAGGAATACAGCACATATCTGAAAATTATCCCTCTCCCTCTCCCTCTCCCCCCTCCACCCCCAGCACCACCCCCTCCCTGTTTTTCTGCCAAGACAGGGTTGGCATTTGTGTCTTATCTCTAGCTGGGTGCCAGAGCTGGGCTAGGTGTCAAATGACAGCATCCACAGCTGCCAGTGAACAATGGTGTGCCCTTTTCAGCCCCAGGTCTGTGGGGGGAGCTAGTATATGTCAGCTTCCCTTATGTTTACGTCCCCTGCCTGGCCATATCAGATCTGCTCTCTAACATTATAAGAGAATTATGCCACCATTCTCTGTGGTATTAGATCAGGTGCAGCGCACACTCCTGTCAGACCACCAGGTGTGGGCAGCAGGGGAGAAGTCGCCTCTCCCACTTCCAGGCTGGTGGCCGAGAGGTTCCAGTGTCATGGGAGGAGCTACTTGGTGGACAGTCAGCCCACTGAGAATTCACCATTTTGTGTTGGTCTCTCTGTATGGTCTTCCTCAATTTTCCAAGGCTGTGCTTGACCCACTCCTTTCTACTCCCTAGAAGATTCAGAAGTTCAGAATTGTGTCCTTTCTATTCTTGTTTCTGGTCTTTGTTGCAGAGCATGAATATCGAGCTTCTGCCTATGTGGCCATCACAGACACAAAGCAAACCTTAATACATTTTCGAATGTCAATATTTTTAACCCATTTTCTCAGACCATAATACTATAATACTAGAAATCAACAACAGAAAGAGCAAGGACCAAAAAAAGGCATATGTATGGAAATTTAACGGCACACTACTTAAAAACTAATGGGTAATGGATGAAAAAAGATACGCAGAACTAAGACACAACTTACAAAAACCACTGGGATACAGCAAAAACAGTACTCAGGGGCTATTTATTGCAATGAATGCACACATTAAAAAAGAAAGGAGAACCAAAACCAATACTGTATTCTACCATCTTTAGCAACTAGAAGAGCAACAAAATGAACTGCCAGTAGAAAAAAAGCCATAACTATAGAGCAGAAATAAATGAATCAGAAAACAGAAAAGTAATTTTAAAAGATCAATGAAACACTATTCTGGAATTGACAAATCTCTGACAAACTTAGTAAAGGAAATAAAAGAGAAGTCGAAAATATCAAAAGAGATGAAAAGTGCAAAGTCACAAGAGAAACAAATGGAATAAAAAATAACACATTCCTTTGAAAAACAGCACTCCAATTTAAAAATCTAAATTAAATGGACAAGTTTCTAGAAGCACACTATCTACAAAAATCAAAATGTACAGGTGTAGAAAACTTTGGTAGACAAATAACAAAAGAATAAGTAGACCAAGGTATTTTTAAAACTTCCAAGAAAAAAAAATCCAGGGAAAACTAGATTCATTGGAGAATTCTACCAAGCAAGCTCCCAAACTCATTTTATGAAACAAGCATAACCTTGGCACCAGAACTAGGAAAAGACATGACCAAGATAGAAAAATACAGACCAATACCCCTTATGAATATAGATGCAAAAACTCAACAAAATCCTGGTGGATAGAATTCAAAAATACATTTAAAAAATAATACACAATGACCAACTGGGATTCTTATCAATTATACAAGTATGGTTCACCATTAGAAAATCAATCAATGTAAGTACCTATATAAACAAATCAAATGATAAGAATCGTGATCATTTCAATTGATATACAAAAGGCATTCCATACGATTCAGCATCCATTCTTGAAAAAAGCACTAAAAAAGTAGGAATTGAAGGAAAATTTCTCAACACAATGAAGGCCGTATATGGAATGCCAATAGCAAACATCTTGCTCAACAGGGGAAAATGATCAACATTCTTCTTGTGAATGAAAAGCAGACAAAAATACCTCTTATCAGGGCTGAGCCCCGGTGGCGTAGTGGTTGTGCGCGGGACTGCAGCCCACTGGGATGGAGGTTCGATTCCGGCTCCACCGAGCAAAGGCTGGGCCTTCTACTCCCACCACCTGAGGGCAGTGATGCCAAAAAAAAAATGCCTCTTATCGTCACTCTTATTCAATATTGCGCTGGAAGATTTAGACGGTGCTATTCCAACTCAAACCAAACTCACTATCATTGAGTCGATGTCAACTCATGGCCACCCTATAGAGTTTCTGGGACTATAACTGTTAATGGGAGTAGAAAGTCCCATCTTTCTCCCAAAGAATGCCTTGTGATTTGAACTGTCAACCTTGTGGCTCACACCCCAACGTATAACCAGAAGTCCTAGCCAGAGCTATCAGACAAAAAAGAAAGGAAAAATAAGGAATCCAAACAGGAAAAGAAGAAATGAAACTCTCGCTATTTGTAGATGGTGATTTTATATGTGGGAAACCCCCAAAAACTTAAGCCAGAGAACTAGCTAAAGCAGCAGCACACTCCAATTATCAGAAGGCAAAAGAATGTGTGTGGGGTTGGGTTTGGGGGTGGGGCTTGCAGAGCCATTTATCTCTTTGCCATCCAATCAAACCTTGACCTGATTAGCTCACATGTTCTTATTGGCCAGGTTGGCACAATAAACCTAGCTATCACAATGATATAAAGATTTTCATATCAAAGAGAACAAACTTTGGAGGTTACCTAGATGAGGAGGGCAAGGGAAACAAGATAATGTAATAGGCTAGAGCAGGATTTGGCAAAATACAGCTTGAGTGCCATGTGTGGTTCTTTCAGTTAAACATGTAGCTCTACAGTAAAGTTGAAACATTTTAAAGCATATTATTCAGATAATGATGATTTCATTTGTTGTTAAAATATATTTATGACTCTTGAAAACATTGTTTTGAAAAATTCAATGACTAAATGTCAAATTACAACAATAATTAATTTATGAGAAAGTCTTGTGATTTGTTCTTTTGAACAAGAAAAAGAGACACAGACACACTGAGAGAGAGAGAGACTTTGTGAGTCGCTACCAGTTTCAGGTGAGGTGCCAAGTGCTGCCCCCAAAGTCAGAAATTTATAATCAGCATTCCTCGGGACTTTAAGGCTTCACTCCCACTGCTGGCCTGTTGCACTGCCATCTTTGTCCCCATGTGTGTGGGACAGACTGGCTGATCTCCTCAACTGTATCTTCTAGGCTTTCCCCTATAGTGTTGCTACCCAGGAAGAAGACTTCATATCTGGAGCTGAGGCCAGCACTGCAGAATGAGCTGCTCTGAGCAGGAACACTGTCCTCAAAGATTGGCACACCAGAATGAAATCTACTGTGTGTTTCCCTTTCCTATGTACACATGTGTCTATTTGTGTAAGATAGGCAGGAGAAACACCCCATGGAGACAGCAACAGGATGATGGTTCAACGGGGAGAGGGAAGAAAGGAGGGGAAGGTGAGTGATGAGCCAATACTGACAGGAACAGGAGAATAGCACGGGTTATAAATTGATGGTGAGGAAGGTACAGCCATCCTGTTTGAGAGGTGAATAATGGGTAACCATGATAGTAGGACAGGAAGAAAGTGGAAAGAAAAAGAAAGCAAAAATTTATATATAGGTATAAATATAGATATAGAAATGTGTAAATATACAATTATATGAATATAGGAGCATTTGTCTATACATGTACATTTACAAGGGTACCCCAATGAAACCGGAAAAAAAAAGTCTCTGCTAAAAGGAGCTTTTGTAGTGCACATTTTTCTCACTCAGCAAACATCAAGTAACTTACTCTGAGTTAGTGTGGCCAGTGGCATCACCTGAGAAGGTTCTCTCTGGCTACAGTGATTTTTTTTTTGTAGCCGCAGTTTTGCTTGAGCCTCATTTCTTTTTTTTTGTTTGTTTGTTTTTGTTTTTGGGGCATCACTGCTCTCCGGTGGTGGGAGTAGGAGGCCCAGCCCCACTGCTGGAATTGAACCTCCGTCCCAGTGGGCCACAGTCCCGCGCACAACCACTACGCCACCGGGGCTCAGCCCCGAGCCTCATTTCTTATGATGGCCCATTTAAGAGAACAGTGTGTGGCTGGGCAATTGTGTTTCCTGCTCAGGAAAAATGCCACAGAAACTGTTGCAATATTGAACATAGTTTACAAAGGACAGCACTATGGGAAAAACTCAAGTGTATGAGTGTTTTTCTCATTTTGAAAAAGGTGAAATGTCAATTGATTTAAAAAATTATCACTCTGGATATCTATCAACTTCCCAAATGGACAAAAATGTCAACAAAATTCATTCATTTATGTCCAAAGATGGACCACTGAAGAAACGGGGAAGTTATCTAGACTATCTTGGAGTTTGCTGGGTTCAGCAAATTTTGACAGATTTGCAAATGTGAAAGGTCACTGAGAAATATGTGCCTCACCTTCTGACCAACCAGGAAAAGAGTGTGGAATTGAAGTATGCCGGGCTTTGAAAGAACAGCTCCAATTAACTCAGATAAGACATGGTGTTATTCTTACAATGCTAAAAGCAAACATCATTTAAGCCATTTGAGGATGCCATTGCCACATTACCCCCCAAAATGTCGTCAAGTCAAATCAAAGATCAAGACAATGCTCATTTGTTTGCTTGTTTGTTTGTTTGTTTGTTTGTTTTTACATGAGGGGCATAGTAATTTGGAGTTTGTTCTACCAGGTCAGACTGTTATTCAAACTTTCTATTTAGAGGTTCTGAAACGAGTGTGAAACAGTGTGCAACAAAAAGGACCTGATTTGTGGCAAACAGAGGACAGGTTTTGCCACCATGATAATACCCCTTCTCATGCAGCCATCTCAATTTTGGGCAAAAAATAATAAGTATGCCTCTCTTGCCCCACATACCTTACTCACCTCACCATGTCCCATGCAACTTCTTGTTGTTTCTGCAACTGCAGGTGGACATGAAAGGACAATAATTTGAGACTGTAAATAAGGTAAAGAAAAAAAACAAGGGAAGTGCTGTGAGCCACCCAAACAAATGAGTTTGAAAAATGTTTCCAAGGATGGAATCGCAGATTTGACAAATGTATTAAGTGTAATAGAGAGTACTTCAAAGGTGACAAGATTGCTCTGTTTAAAAAATTAAATGCATAGCTTTGAGAAAATCTGGGTTTGGGGAAGTACCCCCTCATATGTAAATATAATAAGGAAACAGATGGACTTTGGGCCTCTACTAAAATCTCACCAAGTACAAGAATGATTCATTCTAACAATGTGACACTGTTTGAGACTCGCCTTCCAGACACAATCTCTGAAGACAAAATGGATACATAAGCAAATGTGTGAAGAAAGTTGATGATGTCCAGCTATTAAAATTATAGTGTCTGCAATTACTGAAGAAAAAAATTGTGCTTGATACAATCGATGTTATGGATTTTTTTTTATATTATGGATTGTTATGAGGTATAAGAGCCCCCAATAAAATGATCTTTTGATGAAGAATTATAGTGTCTGGGGTCTTAAAGGTTTGTAAGTCAACCAAACGGCCATTGAAAATGGAAGCAGCAAAGTCCACATAGAAGAAGCACACTAGCTTGTGTGATCATGAGGTGTCAATGGGAATAGCTATCAGTAGTTAAAAGAAAAGCAAGTAAATTGATGTGAAGGGATGTGGACAAAGTGGAGACTCAAAACCCATTTGCAATACAATTGGACAGTCCCTCACAGAGGGGCCATGTGGGGTGGGTGGAGGATATCAGGAGTTCAGGGTGAAGTATAGCACTAATGAAATACGTAACTATCCTTAGGTTTTTAAATATTTCCTCCCCTTACTACTAAGGCTTATGTTCTACCTCAATGATACTGTTAGATCTACTTATGTTCATTTGTATAATTAAGGTTTTTTGATGCAGGAATGCCAGGTTGGATGACGCTTCAGAAACAACAATGGAAGTAATGATTCCCTGAGGTTTGGGAAGATGGGTGGGATGGAGGGATAAAGGGGGGAGTTGCTAACAATGATACACTCGAGAAGAACAAATAACAGAGTTATAGTGAATGGATATACTGGATGGGGTATGACACAGCTAAATATATGTATGTATAATAATAATAATAAATAACAATAACAGTGAGGGTTCCTGGGAGGGAAGAGTAGGGGAGGAGGAGATAAAGAAGAACTGATATCAAAGAGTTCAAGATTAAAGAAAATATTTTGAAATTGATTGTAATAGCAAGTGTACAATTATTCTTGATCTATTTGAATTACAGAATGCTATTACATCTGTAAGAGCTCCCAATAAAATGATGACTTAAAAAAAGTCACAACTACAAGGATCTACACATAACCTCCTATTGGGAGGACAGTCATTGGAGGCGTGGGCAAGGGGAGACATTGGGCAGTGTAAGTTATGAGAAAACAATAATAATTTACAAAGTATTGATGGTCGGTGGGGAAGAGGGAAGCAAGGATGGAGGGGGAAAATGAGAAGCTGATGTCAAGGGCTCAAGTGGAAAAGCGGGTGTTTGGCGAATGATGATGGTAGCAGGCATGCGAAGATGTGTGGCACAATATATGTATTTATGTATTGTGAAAAGCGATATATGAGCCCCCAATAAAATGACTTTTTTAAAAGTCACATAATTCAAACCCCAAAGTAGGAAAGAAAGAAAAGATCAAAGTGAATGTCAGAAGAGTCTCTGAAGCTCACTCTTAATTGTAGTGTAGCTAAAGCACATAGAAGAAATGATGAAGTCAAGGAGCTGAACAGAAAAATTTCAAAGGGCAGCTCAAGAAGACAAAATAAAAAACTATAATGTGGGGCTGAGCCCCGGTGGCGTAGTGGTTGTGCACGGGACTGCAGCCCACTGGGTTGGAGGTTCAAATCCAGCAGCAAGGCTGTGCCTCCTACTCCCAACACCAGAGGGCAGTGATGCCCCAAAAAAACAAAAAAAAATACTATAATGAAATGTGCAAATCCCTAGAATTAGAAAACTAAAAAGGAAGAACATGTTCAATATATTTTAAACTGAAAGAATTCAAGAAATGGTTCAAGGTTCAAGTTGCAATATTGAATCAATCAGAAAAAATATTGAATGATGCTAGAAATATCAAAAGCATGAAAATAATACAGAATCTCCAAAAAGAGCTAGTCAGCATTTGACCATTTATTTTTTTCCACTGTGCAACCCACTACAGTACCTGAAGCCCACGAGGTAAAGTCAGGCAATGGTTCGAGATTACAGTTTGCTTTGGCAAGGCACATTTGACCATTTCATGAGGTAGCTTATGAGCAAGAATCAATGGTGCTGGAGGAAGAAGTTCAAGCTATTCTGAAACTATTAGCCAGAAAAAAAGAAGGCTTCAGAAATGCTTCAGCAATCCTATGAAGCACAGCAAGCACTCAATCCTCTATGCCAGGAAATGTGAAAGACAGTTACATGGCCAACTGGCTAGAAGTGATGCATATTTGTACCCATTCATAAGAGAGGTAACCCAACAGACTGCTCAAATTGTGGAACAATATTAATGATATCACATGCTAGTAAAATTTTCCTGAAGATGACCCAACAATGGTTGCAGCAATACATTGAAAGGGAACTGCAAGAGGTTTAAGTTGGATTCAGAAAAGGATGTGGATCAAAGGATATCATTGCTAATGTCTGATGAGTCTTGGCTGAAAACACAGAACACCAGCAAGATGGTTAATTGTGTCTTGTTGATTATCCTAAGGCATTCAATTGTGGGGATCATAACAAACTACTGAAATCCTTGAGAGGAATGTGACTTCTGGAACACTTAACAGTCCTCATGTGGAACCTATACATGATTCAAGAGACAGTTGTGCAAACAGAACAAAGGATCCTGTATGGTGTAAATATAGGAAAGGTATGTGTCAGGGTTATAACCTTTCACCATAAACATCAATTTCTGATGAGAAAATAATCAGAAAAGTTTCATTATATGAAGAAGAATGCAGCATCAGGATTGGAGGAAGGCTTATTAATAACCTTTGATATGCAGAGGACACAACCTTGCTTGCTGATAATGCAGAGAACCTGAGCTACTTGACAAAGATCAGGAATTTTAGCCTTCAGTATGTATGGTTGTTATATAATCTGGTGTCAATTTTGGACTTGAGAGAATTAAGAGTGAATGGGGTGGAATCTAGTCTGTCAATCAGATCATAGCCACTGAGACCTCTTGGGAGCATGGCCTTCTCCTGAGAATTCTGGGAACTCTGGCAATTCCTCCTTGGAGGCAAGAGACACTCTCATTCTATTCACTCCCTGGACGACATTGAAGCTGACAAGACACACGGAACTATGCTAGCCTGGATTGCTCTACAGAGGACTACTCAGGTCTTCTAGTTGCCTCACGCAAGTGAATTGCACCAAGCAATCTGTATTGCTTTATAGTTAACTTTTTCTTTCTTATCTTATATACCTTTCTCAATATATAAATATATAAAAAGAATTACTAGTGTCCTGAATTTTATTTCTCTAAGAGAACTCTGTCGACTACGCCAATAATAACCCATATGCCCGAAATCAGTCTATAAAGTCTGCTTCCGAATTAGGAAGTCACAGGTCAGTGGGTGCAGAATTCTGGCGCTGGCAGGGGTCTCCCCATGGCTCCTCGCTTCAAGGCTCAGGTCCATCAACAGCATGCCACTCCAGCTTCAGAGGTCTGTCTTCATCAGGGCAAAGCCGTGTGGTCTCTCCACTGACTCCTCCAGCTTCTTAGATGCTGCCAGCTTGCCCGTGATTAATCGTCTCTGAAACTAACTCCCAACAACTGGGGAAGATAACTTCTCATCTTCACAAGGGAAATATCGCGAGATTTCCCAGGAGTCTCAGGTGAAAGCCATGCCCACACAGAGGCCTCATCAGCTACTCAAAGGCTTTCTCCTGATTAACAGGCCATTCTCCACCCCTACATTTCAATTATAAAATTAACATAAGCACATGACTGCCACAACAAGTAATTGTTCCTTGCCCTTAAGTTTGTATACTGGGGAGCTTCTAAAAAGCAGGACAAAAATCTTATTCAATTCTCTATCCTGGTGCGTTCAGACTTGTGTGCTACATCATAAAAATAGAAATATTGAAAACATCATTAGATGTCAATGTGTAAGCACAATCTGAGAAGGCTGTTGAGGCATTTCAGCAAAACTATTTACACAATCTACCTCGGACAAATCATGGCATGAGACCTTTAATTGTCATGTACTTAAAGTAATTACAAATAGTCATTGACCCTAAACATGCACTATTCATGTTTTCTTTTCAGCATTTATAAGAGTAAGGCAATTCATTGAGATGATTTAACAACTCTATGGATTTTACTGTGGAAAATTTCTCCTCTGTCTATTAGGTGTAAAGTTTTGACCTAGCTCACGGAAAAAAGATTATTTTGTTAAGTATTGCAAAATTGCATCTGTATATGTATCAAATATATTGAGACATACACTATAATTTTAATTTTTTGTCTCTCTACAAATATCTGCAACTCAGATACAACTTCTGGCAATAAATGATCACAATCTCACATCTATGTCTCAGATGATATCTGAATCACTTGCCAAATGCACTTGCCAAATCATGCATGAAATAAAGTGCATTTACCATGTTGTTTTCAAAGTGCTTTGATATACAGTTTTTCTTTTTTGCAAAAGTTAATTGAGATTTTTTGGGGGGGCATCACTGCCCTCTGGTGGGATTAGGAGGTCCAGCCTTGCTCCTGGAGAGCTGCTACTGGATTTGAACCGTCAACCCAATTGGCCGCAGTCCCGCACACAGCCACTACACCACCCGGGCTCAGCCCGAGATTTTTTTTTTTTTATTTATTTACCCTGTCTGAAACTAGCCCAAGCTCCAAGATCACTGAGGGCAGCTTTAATGTTTCTTTTCCTCCTTTTAGGACCAGCGTTTTGATCTGATGGAAAGGGAACCGGAGGGACAGCCCGAGATTTTTTAAAACCTCTTTTTAACCTCTTTTTATGAGGAGAAGATCTTCATTAATCTTCTCAAGTGACTTAACGAGTAAAAACTGGGATTTATATTCAATGCTAACGTTTTCTGTTTGAAATCTGTTCCCTTATTAATATATGCATGCTGATTCTTATCTTTTAATCAGTTTGTGCCATTTGTTCAGCCCAGATCTCTAGCCAAATAACACAGAGCCAAGTCCTGGCAAAAGTGGCCTACCTAATGATGAATACTGATGTTGTTTGCACTAACACTCCCTCCAAGATTCCCCAATCTTTATTTTTCTTAGCTTCAGTGTAAGCCTTTAGTCAGCCCTTTCTGCCACACAGTCTGCTTGTACGAAGCCAGATTCTGGCTCTCGAGCTACAGGTAAGGAGTCTTTGGATCTCCTCTTCCAATTCCCAAGAATGCATTCCACTCCCCTGTATACATTAGAAGTGCGAGTCAGAAAAGGCTGAAGGATTAGAATTCACAGAGAATTAATAAGAAAACAGAATGAAGAGTATTTCGGATTTTAAAGTTTCTGATATGACTTGATAGTTATTAGATAGGTTAGTACTGACTAATAAGGAAGAGTTGTCCCTGTGATGGTTCAATTTTTCAGTAGCAACAAACAAAATAGGGAACACTTTCTTTTCTATCTCTTGAACCAATATATATTTTATTAAAACATAAATTCTTGACATGAGAGTTTTTTGTTTTGTTTTGATTTTATAATGCTGTATATCGATAGCCAAAACATTTCCTGACATAGACCAAAAGCCAAACTCATTGCCAGAGTCATTTATGACTCATAGTGACCCGCAAGGACAGCATAAAAATACCCCTGAAAGTTTTGAGATTGTTAACTCTTCATACGAGCATAAAGCCCCCATTTTTGTCCCCCAAGGACAGCTGGTCATTTTGAACTGTTGACCTTACGGTTAGTAGTCCAATATGTAACCACAAAGCTACTTCATACTTGTTGAGGAAAGTAATTAAAAACGACCCACCTATCCTATACATAGTCAGTGCTCATTCCCACTATTGCCATGAGATAAGAAATTGGCACAGTTCACATAGCAACAGTGTGAATGCTTTACAAAAGATATCCACATATATAATTGTTGGATTTCCTAAATCCTTATAAGCAGTTCAATGTAAGGAAACTATTAGTATCATTATTTTTAATTATGTACATGTGATACACAATCCAATCTGTTGAAAAGTTAAAAGAAACCAACTTATATGTAGGGAAAGTTGCATAAGTAAATGAATGCATAGCACAAATATGCATATTGATATGTACATTTACGAAGGCACCATTGTTCACAATGTACTAGCAAGTTTCGTTTTTAATCTCATCTTATTTTCCTGGAATTCAAACATAATATGAATGCTACTGACTCATCTGAAAAGCTGAGCCCTGTAACCCATAATAGCTTCCTAAACTTTCTGTCCAATATTGAAAGAAATTTTCCCTTTTTCATCTTGGTTCTCACATTTACAATTTGCCTTTTATTTCCCTCAAGCAAAGTGAGTCCTTTGATGTCAATTGCATCTGGTGTTCCTGAGTGGATCTTGTCGCCATTAGGAGGATTTCACAAATGACTGGGCAGAGGTCCTGAGTCATCCACCATGTCAAGTGTGGCATCAGTAAAATCACCTTGGAATGACTTTCAGGCCTTTTAAAGAATTTCGTTCAGCTTAGAGTCAAACCTTAAGTGTTCATACCTAAGCAGAAAATGGGCTTGACAAAAATTAAAATTACAGAAAACCTGGAACTGTGTGAAGATCCTGCAGTGGACTCTGCTGTGAAAGGGTATGAGGCAGAATGCTGTGATAATGTATTTCTTTTATTTGAATGTGCCCAGACAGAGCAACACAAACATTACTGCTATGAAAAGTGAAATTTACTGAATCATATTATGTTAACATATAGGTTTGTGTACAGTCTCAAAACAAGTTATTGTAATCTAAAGTTATATGACAGCTTTAACAACGTTATCCCAATTCATTCTCTTCTTTGTTCCCTTGGGTTTAAGCATTTGATTTGCACAGAGTTCAATGCCTATTGATTACCATTCACAGAACGGGACTACATTACTTCCATCTTTTACAGAGGGGAATTACATTTCTGGGCAACAAATGAATCCTATCCTGTAGTAGATTAAAAACACTCCCAGAACAGTTATGATAAGCCATAAAAATGCATTTAAATTTCTCCTCCTCAATTCACAATCATTATTAGAAAAGAAGATTAAAGAAAATCTGATTCCAAAGGAAATGACTTGAAAATTAGAAGGAAAAATATAATGCTATGGGACTGCGGCCCACTGGGATGGAGGTTCGATTCCGGCTCCCAGGAGCAAAGGCTGGGCCTCCTACTCCCACCACCTGAGAGCAGTGATGCCTAAAAAAATTTTAAAAAAAAGAAAAATATCATGCTAAAAGCAATACATTGAAAGGCTTAGATTAGAATAAGAATTAAAAATGAACACATCAAAATTTACCCTTAACAGTTTCTACTATAATTAATAACAATTGTAATGCATAAGTAGAGTTTGGGTCTTGTTACAGGTTCTGGAAACAGAATTTGTAGGTATAGCACAGAGACTTTTCTTTAAAAGGAACATTTATTTGACATACCTGTATGTCTTGAAATATGTATTTCGCACAGCTGTTCTTTTGTGCTTAAACTTGTCATAAAACATAGCTTTAATGTAACCCACCACTGATGTGCAGCAGCTGGAAATAAAACCATACCTTAATTAGTGTCATCCAATCACTTTAAAAAACATTTCTACAGAACACACATTGGGAACTGTTTAATGGATTATGATTATAAAAGTGGCAAAGAGTGTGTACACCCACATATACATACAAATATAGTGAAAATAAAAGCTAGCAGTGTCGATGAAAAGTATGTTTTGAAATAATAGAAAATACATGTTTTGGCAATATGAACTTCTTTGACATTTTACTGCAGTAATGAACAATGCTCCAATTACTGCCCATAAAGGAGATGGAGGTAGAAAGATTCATTATGTTCAGTACTCTTTTTTTTTTAGGCATCATTGCCCTCAGGTGGTGGGAGTAGGAAGCCCAGCCTTTGCTCCTGGGAGCTGGAATTGAACCTCCAAGCCAGTGGGCGGCAGTCCCGCGCACAACCACTTCGCCACCAGGGCTCAGCCCATGTTCAATACTCTTAACTATCTACCAATGAATTCACTTATCTGCTCCTTTTTCTACAGAATCAGCATGGAGGCCAGAGGAATGAACAAAGACCTAGGTGGAGTAAATGTGTCACAACTTACCACAAACACACTGTGACAAATAAACAATGCACTTTTAATTCTGCTCTCACTAACTGTGTCTTGCTCAAAATGAGCCTCTGGGTCCAAATATAATCAATTCCCAGAGATAACAATTGATTTGACTAATGGGACAGTCATCATCTTCTAGATACTGAAAATAAATTCAGAAATAAAACGAGTCAAAATAAAATTCACTATGCTCTCTTTTCTATGCTCAGATAATTTAAAGACCACCAAAATGCACAGCAATAACTCCCCTTTCTGTTTAAAAGAAGGCTGCTCTGCATGCACAAATAAAGCAGGTATTTCTCTTTTTATCATTTTATTGGGGGCTCATACAACTCTTATCACAATCCATACATCCATCCATTGTGTCAAGCACATTTGTTGCCATCATCATTTTCAAAACTTCTCTCAACTTGAGCCCTTGGTATCAGCTCTTCATTTTCCCCTTCCCTTCCCCACCCTTCCTCCCTCCTGAACTCTTGATAATTTATAAATTATTGTTATTTCTTCATGTCTTACACTGACCATTGTCTCCCTTCACCCACTTTTCTGTCGTCCATCCCCCCTGGGAGGAGGTTATATGCACATCATTGTAATCAGTTCCCCTTTCTCCCCACCCCACTCCGACTTTCCCCTTCCCCTTCTAGCTTGGCTGCTCTCAATATTGGTTCTGGGGAGTTTATCCAGCTTTTATCTGTACCCATGTATATCCTCTGGACTAGCTGGATTTGTAAAGTAGAATTGGGGTCATGATAGTGTGGGGAGAGCATTAAAGAACTAGGGGAAAGTTGTATGTTTCATTGATGCTAAACTGCACCCTGACTGACTCACCTCTTCCTTGTGAACTTTCTGTAAAGGGATGTCCAATTGCCTATCGATGGACTTTGGGTCTCCACTCCACACTCCCCCTCATTTACAATGATATGATTTTTTGGGTCTTTGATGCCTGATAACCTGATATTATTGATACCTGATGATCACACAGGCTGGCGTACTTCTTCCATGTGAACATTGTTGCTTCTCAGCTAGATGGCTGCTTGTTTATCTTCCAGCCTTTAAGGCCTCAGATAATATATCTTTTAATAGCTGGTCACCATCAGCTTTCTTCACCACATAAGCTTATGAACCCATTTTGTCTTCATCGATCGTGTCAGGAAGGCGAACATCATGGAATGCCAGGTTATTAGAACAAAGGGTAATTGCATTGTGAGAGTACTTAAGGAGAGGCCCAGTTTCTGTCTGTTGCCTTAATACTTAACATATAAATATATGTACATAGATCTATTTCCCTACCCCTATATATAAATATATTTACATATGTACATGCCTGTTTTTAGACCTAAATAAATGCCCTTTTTCTCTGTTTGCTTTTACTTTCCTCTTGTTCCACTGTCATGTTCAACCTTCATTCAGGTTTCAGTAATTCCTCTCAGCTTGACCAAGCCTCACCAGGCATCCTGTACCCTTCTTGTCATCAATTTTAGACCACTTTTTGTTCCCTTGTTCCTAGGTTGATTGACACCCCTTTTCCTTTCCCCTGTCTTCCCTCTCCCGTGACCCCCTGAGCAGTTGATCCCATTGTTTTCTTCGTTGGATGCTTTATCCTTCCTATCTTATCTAGAAAGACATGCAGAGACAATAATAATCACAAAAACAGGGCTGAGTCCCAGTGGCGTTGTGGTTGTGCGCAGGACTGCGGCCCACTGGGATGGAGGTTCAATTCCAGCTCCACAGGAGCAAAGGCTGGGCCTCCTACTCCCTCCACCAGAGGGCAGTGATGCCCAAAAACCAAAAAAAAAAATCACAAAAACAAGACAGAGAAAAACAAAGCAAAAAGAAAAGAACAATAAAACCAACAACAAACAAAGAGAAAAAAACCTATAAATAGTTCCAGGTCTGTTTGCTTACTGTTAGGGGTCTTATTCCATCAAGTCTGACGCGATGCCATGCCCTGGTCTCAAAGTCTAGCATCTTTATGTTGAGAATTTTTCTTGGTTTTATTTTGCTACAGTTATTGGGATTTTTGGTTTGTTTTTCGTTTGTTTGTTTTTCTTGTATGAAATCCAGGATATGTAAGTCTATAGAGACTAGATTAATAGTTTCTAAGGGTTATGGCAGAAGAAGTTGGGGGGAAATGGGGAGCTAATAATAACAAATACAAGATAGAAGAATATGTCCTAAAAATTGTTTGTGGTGATGATTGCACAACCCTTTAATATGTTTCACCTAATGAATTATATATTAATTATATGCCAATAATTTTTAAATGAATATATTTACACAGTAAAAAAGCAAGCTAAGTGTCTTGAGCACTATTCCATTTGCCTGAGGTCTTTATCCAGAGAGTTACCTGAACCAAAATAAAATTAAAAAAATACTAGGGGAAGCCAGGGAATAGTGAGGGGAACAAGGGTGGGAGAAGTCCCTAAGATTGGTATGGTTGACCTTGAATTTCAAGAGCAGGCTATAATTTGAAAGCAGTCCTAAGATCCATTTTGTTATTGTACTATTGGAGCTCATTTTGGTTTCAAGAATTTTGGGATATTTTTGTGAGTCTGGTCTGATCAACGCAGTGATTTCTCAGTAATGTTGCTGAAGGATTTCCTGTTTAAGAGGTGCCTGTGCTAACCAGAATACTTTATTTAGGTCTAAACCAGAATGAAGTGCTTGTAATACATTCTGTCATGCAAGGTAATTTGAGACTTGCTGTGAGGGGAGACCAGCCCCCAACAACTTTCCTGGGTTCAGAGGCACTACTGTATTTTAAGATAAAGATTATAGTAAGGTCATAGAGAATAAGAGAGATAGGAAAGAGAGTGTAAGATATAGGAGTCAGACACATTTCACCTCAGCCCTTTTTGGTGGTCCACATGGAGGAGAGGAGGAGGAGAGGGCAGGAGAGAGAGGAAGCAGGGAGGGAAGAAGAGGGAAGGAGAACCAGAGGAGAAGGGACCGGAGAAGAGAGTCTTTATTGTTTGGGGGCTATTTGTAGGCAGTCATAAGACATGCATATTCTGTAGTTACATAGTACACGAGGTGGATGGTAATCACAGTAAAGTCCCTAAAGTCACTGGTGAGAAAATCTAATACTTGCAAAGGGGGGATGGTATGAGGGGGCATGGGCACAGCAGTGGGAGAAGATCATCAGGAAATGTCTACCTCTACAGGGGACAAAATCAACCATGTGCTCACTTCAAGGCAGCATAGCTGTTTGAAGATAATCTGGGGAATTAACATTTGTTAGTTTCCCACAGCTTGCCCCTTAGAGAAACAAGGGTTTCTCTGCTATGGGCAGTGGAAATGTAATGGAGTCAAGAAATAGGATTCAGGGTGAAGCTAAACAAACCTAGATTTTCTTGGCAGTGACAATAAATGACTCGGATTCTCCTTCCCTTTCATCTGAAATTTCATTTAGCCTCCATTTATTTTATGCTGCTATGACTTCAATTGGTTGTTAAGCCCCATCCCCCCGGCTTATGCACACAGAGACTGAATTGTGCCCCTTGTTCTGTGTATCATCAAACCAATGGAGCCTGCTCTCCTGAATCTGTTTCTTCTTCGTCTCAGCCACCTGATTACCTGAGTAATGGTATTATACTTTTGGGGAGGATCTCTATCTTCAATTTTAAGTGATTGATGATGTGATATGCTGAATGTCATATTCATACAAGGATTTGGGCATTAAAATTATTGCTTACTATGAGTTAGACTCGATGGCAGTGAGTTTGAATTCAGAGTTAAGTCAACTCCATGAACTTATCATCAAACACTATTATGTGTCTATGGAGGACCCCTGGTGACCCACATGATAAGCATTCTAAGTATAAGTTTGCTTAATCCAAAAGCTTAATTTAAACTGCCAAAAATAAGTTAGAAGTGAAGACTAAAGCCTAGAATAATATGAAGCAGTTCTGCATTGACACATTAGATCAGCACCTAACAAAAGACTTATTAAGGTTTTTATAGATTTGTCCAATTGTTAGGGAATCATGAAACTTGAATTGTATTTAATAGATATAAATATATATTAAATTAGCAATCTATGTATAGATAAACAGGTTTGCACAGTTTTGATCCAGTTTACTTCCTGCTTGCAATAATTACCAAGGGCTACAGACAGTTAATGTGTGTACTTGGCTGCTATCTAAAACAGGGGTGTTCACAATTTTTCAGCATGTGAGCTACTTATAAAATGATCTACCAACTACAAAAATGCAAAACATATATTTATTTTTATTACTTATTGCATTTATTCATAAATGCTTGGAGAATTCTTTACATGTATAATGTATGCTTATGTACCTTGCATAACTACATGAGTTCATATTACACAACACAACACAATTAACTATGTACGTTTTTTGTCATTACTTGAATTTACTGTGATGACTTGCATTGAATGGAAAAGGCCAGGGATGCATAGTCCAGATAGTAGCTGCTGACAGCCAGCCTCAAGCACACATTTCCAAATGGTCATCAGTCATGGTGGAACAGTACTTGAACTTAATGATTTTTATGTGGCAAAAGACCACCTCACATATGTAAGTAGAGCCAAATAATTCAGTCAAGGAGGTAGTGCATTTTCTCATGTTTAGGCACTTTCTCTCTGACAGTAAGCTCCAGAACTATTCATGCACTCTGGACTTCAACTGAATGTTGATTTTTTTTAAATCTTTTTGTTTTGTTTTGTTTTGTTTTTTGGGGGGGGCATCACTGCCCTCTGGTGGTAGGAGTAGGAGGCCCAGCTGCTGGATTTGAAACAATAACCCAGTGGGCCGCAGTCCCGCACACAACCACTATGCCACTGGGGCTCAGCCCCTGAATGTTGATTTATAGTGTCAAAATTTCCCATTCCATATGAAAGTGATACATTTTGTCTTATTACTTGATCCAGCTCCCCCACTCATTTTAATAGCCTTTCTTACATTTAAGAGGAAAAAAAGAACAAGGTCTAAAAAATGGTGATAACTTAGCTTGTCAGTTTTGCTGCACTTAGCGCAGCTATTTATGCATGCATTTGACACCTAAGGTTGCATCTGATTGGCCTCACTGTGTATCAGTGAAGTTACAGGACTGATGATAGACTTACGTCTATTTTTTAATGCCATGGGATCTACCCACACTACATTTGTGATCGACTAGTAGATCACAATCATCACATTGAGCACCCTTAATATAGAAACTTGGAGATTCAAGTGCACCCAGAGACACTTGGCAATCTACTTCCAAGAAATGAACCATCTATGAGAACTCTATGGAATATAGTTCTATTCTCTGACATGATAGGATTTCCATTAGCCAGAATCAACTTCACGGCAACACTAGTTGGCAATGTTTCTTTTTAATGGATGACTATTAAGCAAGTCTCAAAAGCAAAGTTAGAAAAAGAAAAGTTGGGGCTGAGTCCCAGTAGTGTAGCGGTTAAGCACGGGACTGCGGCACACTGACTTGGCGGTTCAAATCCAGCAGCAGCTCTCCAGGAGCAAAGCTGGGCCTCCCACTCCCACCAGAGGACAGTAATGCCCTCCCCAAAAAAAAGAAAAGTTGAGGATGGAGCTAGGGGGCATTGTTTGCTACTAAGAGTCGTGGGAATCCTACTTACTAATCATTAGATTCTTAAAACCTTAAGGCATCTAGGAATACAAATAATGCACTGCATTAGTCTGGGTAGGCTAGAGGAACAAATTTCATAGACATGCATATAGATATAGGAAAAAGGTATATATACAAGAGGAACAGGACATTGAGCCCAGTTCAGTTCAAAGTCATAAGTCCGATATTAACCCATATGCCCAAAATCAGTCTATAAAGTCTCCTTCTGACTCACGAAGTCATAGGTCAGTGGGTGCAGAATCCCGGCGCTGGCAGGTCTCCACATGGCTCCTCGCATCCAGGGCTCAGGGTCCATCAACAGCAGAAGCAACTCATCGTTGGCAGAGGTCTCCGTGTGTCCGCCCCAGCTTCAGAGGTCTGTCTCCATCAGGGCAAAGCCGTGTGGTATTTCCACCGGCTCCTCCAGCTTCTCAGACGCTGCCATCTTGTCTTGCCTGTGATTAATCATCTCTGAGACTAACTCCCAACAACTGGGAAAGATAGCTTCTCATCTTCACGAGGGAAATATTACGAGATTTCCCAGAAGTCTCAGGAGAAAGTCATGCCCACACGGAGACCTCATTGGCTATTCAATGGCTATCTCCAGATTAACAGGCTAGACTCCACCCCTACATTTCAATCATAAAATTAGCATAAGCATATGACTGCCACATGCACCAAGAGTAGCAAAAACAAACTGAAAGAAGTTGGATTTGATAAATTGTCAGAGAAATAGACTTAGGCAGAACACTTTTTTAAAAAGTCATTATTAAAAAAGAAAGTCATTTAAAAAATCATTTTATTGGGGGCTCATACAGCTTTTATCACAATACATACAAACATCAATTGTGTCAAGCACATTTTATACATTTGTTATCATCATTTTCAAAACATATTTTCCTACTTGAGCCCTTGGTATCAACTCCTCATTTCCCCCTTCCTCCCTCATGAACTTTTGATCATTTATAAATTATTATTTTTCATGTCTTACCAATGTCTCACTTTGCCCATTTTTGGGTTGTTCGTCCCGCTAGGAGGCAGTTATATGTTGATCATTGTTTCTACTCCCTCCACTTTCCGCCCCCCCCCCCAGGTATCCCTATTGTCATTATTGGTCCTGAGGGGTTTGTCATGGTACCCTGTGCTTCAAGTGTTTATCTATGTCCCTGTACATGCTCGGGACTAGCTGGATTTGTAAAGTAAAATTGGGATCATGATAGTCGGGGGTGGGCGTTGAAGTACTAGAGGAAAGTTGTATGTTTCATCAGTGCTATACCACACCTTGACTGGCTCGTCTCCTCCCTACAAACCTTCTGTAAGGGGATACTCAGTTTACTACAGATGGGCTTTGGGTCTCCACTCCATACTCCCCTCATTCACAATGATATGACTTTTTGTTCTTTGATGCCTGATACCTGATATACCTCATGATCACAGAGGCTGGTGTGCTTCTTCCATGTGGACACTGTTGCTTCTCAGCTAGATGGCTGCTTGTTTGTCTTCAAGCCTTTAAGGCCCCAGACACTATATCTTTTGATAGTTGGGCACTATCAGCTTTCTTCACCACATTTCCTATGCACTCATTTTGTCTTCAGCACTCATGTCATGAAGGTAAGCATCATGGAATGCCAGATTTTTAGAACAAAGTGTTCTTGCATTGAGGTAATACTTGAGTATAGGCCCAATTTCTGTCTGCTACCTTAATATTTAACATATAAATCTATGTACATAAAACTGTCACCCTATCCTTATATATAAATGCATTTACATATGTACATGTCTGTATTTAGACCTCTATAAATGCCTTTTGCCTCCTAGTTCTTTTCTGTATTTCCTTTTACTTTCCTCTTGTTCCACTACCATGTTAGGCCTTCATTTGGGTTTCAGTATTTCCTCTTGGATACATTGCCACTAATCAAGCCCTACCAGGTATCCTACACCCTCCTTGCCATTGTTGTTTCCTTGCCCCTGGGTTTGTTAACACCCACTTCCTTTCCCTCGCCCCTCTCCTTTCCCATGTCCAATTGTAAGTCAACAATCCTTGTACATTACTTAAAAAGTTGTCCTATATGTATACACTTTCCTATTCTCAATAGTATTTTAAATTCTACCTCACTGACTAAATTAATGCTACCATCAATAGAATTATCATATACCCCATCAGGATTTACAGTGTTCTCCTCCAAAAAAAGGAAAATGATGTCCCTAAAGTACACCAGGCATACATATAAACCATATGTATATGAATGGATTTTGACCTTGCACTTAATAGTAGCCATAATCTAAATACGGTTCTTATGACATGGTCCCAATCAATATTCATCCTCATGAAGAGATTATGAAAATATGAGTGCTATAGCAAAATGCTGTGAAGAAATAAGTTAGTGTCTGACTGTCAGAAAGCATAGTATCTCAGATGGATGGATGAATTGTGATAAGCATTGTATGATCCTCCAATAAAATGACTTAAATTAAAAAAGAATAGTGTCTAAGGTCTTAAATCATTGTCTTCAAACAAGCAGCCATCTATGTAATTTGTCAACTAAGTAAGTCCACACATAAAAAGCATGCCAGCCTGTGTGAGCCAAGGATTGTAAATAATAAAATCCAAGGGCAATGAGGGAACCGTATTAGAGCTTAAATTCTCAGCATGCAGTTTGTAGAAAGCTATAAATGACAATGAAAGCCCAAAATCCATTTGTAGGGTCCCGGTCTGTGTTAAGCCTCTGATGAATATCCTCTGAAAATTGACCAGGGATGTGAATAGCCTTGCTATCAGACAGAGTGTATTGGGAAGTAGATGACTACAGATATAGCTAGGTTAAAACTTAACACCTTATCATTTGTTCTCCCCACTTAACCTATATTATATTTGTTCTAGTTTTTAAAAATTATTTTCTGCTCTCTTTTTTATTGAAGTAATTTTCAGGTTTTATTTTGCTACTGTTGTTGTTTATGTGGTTTGGGGGGTATGCTTGTCTTTATATGAAATGTAAGATAGGTAAATCTACAGAGACACTGATTGAATCAATAGTTTCTTAGGATTATGGCAGATGAAGCCCTGGTGGCATAGGGTTTATATACTGGGCTATTAACCACAAGGTCAGTGGTTCCAAAATACTAGCCACTCAGTTGGATAAAAATTAGACTTTCTACTGCCTTAAAAAGATACAGTCTCAGAAAGCCACAAGGGCAGTTCTACCCTGTAGGGTCACTAAGAGTGGGCAACAATTCAACTCCAGGGCAGCTAGTTTGAGTTCTGATAGGGTTACAACAAGGGAGGTTCAAGTGTAAATGGGGAGCTAAGAATATTAATGAGTATAACAATGAAGAAAATGTTCTGAAATTGTTTGTGGTGATGATTACATATATGTTTAAACCATTAAACCATAATATGTTAAAAATCATTGAATTTTATGATATGTGACTTATATGTCAGTGAAACTATTAAACTTTCAAAAGCTTCTTATATTTTCACATATGGAATACTCTTAACTGTCTGTCATCTTAATTTATGAGATCCTTATTACTTTACATGATAATTTTTTTTGGGGGGGGGCATCACTGCCCTAGTGGGATTAAAAAGCCCAGCCTTGCTCCTGGAGAGCTGCTGCTGGATTTGAACCGCCAAGCCAGTGGGTTGCAGCCCCGCACTCAACCACTACGCCACCGGGGCCCAGCCCCATACATGATAATTTTTAAACCATAATTCATTTCTATTTTCTAACAGCACTGGTGAAATATATATATATATATATATATATATTCATTGGAAAACAAAATTTAGAAGCAAAGGAAAAAGTGGAAGCATTTTTTACACTAGTTCTTGTTTATTTTTTGCATCATTGCCCTCTGGTGGTGGGGGTAGGAGGCCCAGCCTTTGCTCCTGTGAGCTGGAACTGAACCTGCATCCCAGTGGGCCACAGTGCCGCGCACAACCACTACGCCACCAGGGCTCAGCCTCCACTCGTTCTTTATAACACATCTGAAAACATACTGCTCTCTTGCTCTACTTACTGTACCTTCCTACTGGCATTGATTGTCTTTTATTTTTACAAATATTCTCTGGCTAATGAAAGATATCATGTTTTAACCAGAAACATGTTTCAGTTGGGGAATAAAAATCTCACAGGATCAAGAGGAACCAACATGTACAGAGGCTAACAAAATAATTTTTGACAAATTTCCAAATTTCTACCAAAATGGTGGGCTATTTTAATTTATATCACATCATAACTTTTTATGTGGCATCACTGCCCTGGTGGGATTACGAAGCCCAGTCTTGCTCCAGGAGACCCCATCATAACTTTAACTCCGACCACTGTTGTCACATAGCTCTATCTTCTATAATAAAATCCATTTCCTAGTAGTCCTTGACATTAGATGCTAACTAAACCAAACTCACTGCCATTGAGTCAATGCCGACTCACAGGGAACCTGGAAGGATAAGGTAGAACTGCCACTGTGCGTTTCTGAGACCGGAATTGTTTACAGCAGTAGAAAGCCCTGTCCTTCTCAAGCGGAGCTGCTGTGGTTTTGAACTGCCAACTGTGGGAATCACAGCATAACACATAACTATTTCCACCAGGGTGGTTTAGCTGCTATGTTTAGATGCTACAGATGGGGGCAAATTATTGCACTCAATCCTACTATAGTCCCATTCAAAAGATGCACCAAAATTTTGAAGAACTCTGAAATGTAGCTGAATGCTGCTAATTTTCTAATTAATCACAGAAAGCATTAATTAATTTTGTCTTTCCCATAGGTAGCCTGACACCTATGGGACTAAAGCACCATAAATATTTTTAGTCCCATGCAGTAAAAGCCAACATTTCTAATTTATTTGAACAATCTAGTATCATTTCCTTATTTATCTCTCTGATAAGTACTTTAGTACTCCATTCATCTTTTAGTTTTGAATAAACAAATATCTCCAGCAAAGAGAAATAAAAGATAGAGATGATGCAATCAGATTTAAGATAGAGTCAAAGTTGAACTATCTGCGGGAGAAGCATTTCTCTATGTCTTGTCATTATCACAGTCTGTTGCCATTTTCAGTGCCACTACTCTGCTATATGCATCCACCAGAAGCACTTTCTCTGACTCATCACTCAAAAACTAACCAAACCCAAACTCATAGTGACCACATAAGACAGGGTAGAATCGCTCCTATAGGTTTGTGAGACTGTAATTCTTCATGGGAGTAGAAAATCTACTTTTTTAGGACTTTTATTTCTTATTTCTAACATTGGGTTCAATGTCCTGCTAAACTCAGCTTTGCTCCCTCAAGGAACCCTGATGGTGTACTACATTATACTTTGGGCAGCCTAACTCGAGAGGAATCACTAGCTGCTCCAGGAGAGAAAGATGAGGCTTACAGTCTTGGAAGCTCACAGGGGTAGTTTTTTAAAAACATAGGACTATTGTCCTATTGGTTCACCATTGAATGACTGATGGTTTTAAACAGCTGACCTGTGGTTAGCAGCCCAACGCATAATCCACTATGCCACCAAGACTCCCACCAAGGCACTGGAGTTAGAATATCCTCCTAATTTTGCCAGACAACAAAACCAAACACGGTTACACATGAAAAATAAAAATTAAAAGCTTCATCCATATCACATCTTCACCCTTCCTGTCAGAATACAAGGGAGCAACTTAAAACCAAATTCATTGCCGTTAGATGAATTCCCACTCATAGAATCCAATAAGACACTGAGGGCCGACTCAGAACACACGGAGCAAACTGAGAGGGTGGGAGAAAGAAAGAAAGAGTGGAACACAACCTGGCCCACAGGGCCCAGGATGATATTCCTGCTCTGAGCAGCCGGTGTAATGGAGACCCCACACCCACTTGTAAGATAAATTGGACAGACCCTCCCACAAGGGTCCATATGGAAGAGATGATAAATCCAGGATGCAACTTAACAATGATGAACCAATTAACTATCCTTTAGTTCTTTAATATTTCCCCTTACTACTATCGTTTTTGTTTTACCTTATTAATCGTGACACACTTGTGTATGTTCATGTGTATATTTGATATATCTCAGCACATGGTAGTCAAGATACAGGACCTCTCAGAGACAGTGACAAGAATAAGGGTTCCCTGAGGGCACAGGAAGTGGGGCGGTGGAGTTGATAGCATTGATTATTGTACAGCCCCACCCCATGGAACTGAACTACAGAACTGTATAGGAAGGGAAGGGATATCTTGGAATGAGTAAGATAGATCAATAAAATTATTATCTAAATTTTAAAAAAAAGTGTCCCTCCACAAAAGCCATGTCATTGTGCTTTTTAAGTGTATTTTATTTGCATAAAATGCCCTAACCAAGGCTCCAAAGAAAGTTAGTGGTACCAGCAGTAAAGCTAAGAGGAAAACTGTAAGAATCACGATAGAGAGAAAGAAAAAAACTCATTGCAAAATTGGAATCAGGTCTCAGTTTGTCTGATTTGGTGGCTGAATACAACAGGGCTAAAACGACATTATCAACATTTTCAAAAAAATATTTTACTATTGTATTAAAATATGTGAAATCTTTAAGCACAAAACAAAGAAGTCAGACCATAGAAGTCGTTAGCAAGTTACTGTTAATTTGGATGTCAGAAAAAAAAAACTAATGGCAATAGCATATCTGCGAGGACGATATTCAGAGAAATCTAAAGGCCTCCAGAGTGAATGCACAAGTAAAATTTGGGAGTCACAGAACCAAATATTTGGTTTCCCATTGTTTCTTATGGGAAAATATGTTCATTTCTCAAACTTTCAGTGTTCAAACACAAATTTAGAAGGAATTGAGGTGAACAACCAAGGTATCACTGTATGGGATTTACAGCAAAGTGGACAGTACCGGCCCCACCTCCACCCCCAAACATGGTGCAAGATGTGGTGGGCTACTTTATCCTGGTTTATGGGCTAATGTACAACATTGTTAATTGATGGGGACTTTGAGTAATTTTTTTTTCCTGTAAAGGGGGTCCCATAGACCAAATAAGTTTGGGAAATTTTGCTATATAGGGTTGCTCTAAGTAGGAATAGACTTGATGACAGGGAGGGGTGTTATAAGTTTCAGATCCTGACATCAAGAGATGAGTTTTATTGTCCTTTTCTCTGCAACGCCTTTCCTGCCCTAGGTGAGATGGGGAGCTGAGTCTGCTTGGAATTCCAGCAGTGACTGCTGTGTCCCTCGTGGGAGTAAACGTTCTCATACTCTCCTTAATCTTCCTTGTGAGCACCTTCTTCCACAGGAAGAGCTTAAAAGGCACTTTCTTATTGCCTGTGATCTTCAGTGGCTTCACATTCTCAACTTAACCCTAACCAGGCTTTAGTAAAATATTAACCATTGCTTGCATTTTACATGGTCTCTGGGGGTGCCTATTGAGCTAAACAAATGCTAAGTCCTGTTTATCCCTGCAAGTGCCTCTCTCTAGATTTCTGGCATTCTTTGCCTATGACATCAGTTCTCTCTGATTTATAATTTGCAATTCAGCCATAGAGTGACCTGCCTTCTAGTGTATTGTTTAAAGCTAACACTAGACATTTGGCCTTGTACATTTTACTAAATATATGTAGTTTAAATACCTTTGGGCTACCACAAGCTGCCCAAACTCTTTTCATCTTCTGGTTTGAATTGGACGGGGAACTGGAGACTACCTACGGGCCCTTTTCTCTCTTGGTGTGAAATACATTTCTTAGGTTTGGAGTGAGAAAGAAACTAAGTGGACATGTGCTATTCTGTCCGGAAGAGTGCCAGCCATCATCTAATGGCTCAAAGTGGACTGGTAAAAGGGTCAATAGCTTTCAATAACAATTAATTCTCTTCATTTTGGTTATATTTCTGTTCTCTTTCACTTCAAGATATGAAATAGATTTTGTGGTAAAGGAACTAAATCTCTATGCATAAACTTTTGAAGCATTGTTCTTTGTCAGAGCCAATTGTAGTCTCAGGTTGATTTTATAACTTAAGGTTAAAATATGGGGACCAGTCCATTCTCCAAGTCTGATGAAATAGTCCCCAGAACAATTGGTGTGAGTGTGGGACTTAGACAGTGACCTCCATCCCTCTCAATTCCACCTTCCTCTGTGTCCCTGAAGACTTGATTTTAATCAGACCTGTTTGGGTGGCTCTGTTGTAACTTCAGTTCTGTTTCTGACTAGTTCTGTGCTTCTGATATTCAACTCAGGCTAGGCCCACAAGTAAGGGAGACTCAAGATATAGATGTGTGTGTGTGTGTGCTGGCCCTAGAACTCTGTAGACAAAGGGTGCCACTTCCTGTCTGAACACCCAGATGTGCTTCATGCCCAGCCCATGACTTGCGTGTCAGGAAAGTCAAACTATGAATTGGTGTGGAGATATCTTTTGGGAGCATTATTGGTGGGGGAAGCAATATCATTGTGAGCTTTGCTCTTTAGGCCTATCATCTGAGGAAGCCTTATCACTTTTCTGACATGTTTATGGGTTGGTTGGGTAACATGGTGACAAGAAAATCCAAATCCTTGGGTTCAGCAAAAGGTTTTAGGAGCATGGCCTTTGGAGTCAGATAAACCTGGACTCCAATTTTATCAGTCTATGACCTTGCATCAATCACTTCACCTCTTTGAATCCTACTTCATTCATCTATATGGAGGGGATAATGATACCCACCTCAGAATTATTTGTCTGAAATAATGTAACTAGAAATATAAAGCACAAGAAAGCTGTCCTTCCCAAACACAAAAGCTATGTTCTTTCCTTTCATGTCCTTTTCATATGTTTCCTGGATACCAAGTCATTCAGGAACAATACTCTTAACTCTGAAAGAAATGTCACCTCCTCTACCAACACTATCATCCATTTTGACACCATCATAGTCATATAGAGAGGTGTTAAATGAATGTTCATAGATTCCTGATAGGCACTTACCATATATTTGGAAGGTTTGGAACAATCAGTTGCTAAGCCATGGAAATCTCTCATCTAAAAGGGTGGACTTGATGTAAATGGGAAACCATTGGCCAGAATTAGGTTCTGTGTTTATCACAAGAGACACATGTGAAAGTTGGACATTGAATAAGGATGACCAGTGGAGAATCGATGCATTTGAACTGTGGTGCTGGCACAGAAGCCTGAAAGGACCATGGACTGCCCAAAGGATGAACAAATCTGTCTTGGAAGAAGTATAACCAGAGTGCTACTCAAACGCAAAGAAAGCAAGACTTTGTGTTACATAGCTTGGACATGCTGTGAGGAGAAACCTGTCCCTGGAGAAGGACATTGTGCTTGGTAAAAGGACAGCAAAAAAAGAAAAAGAAGGAGGAGGAGGGGGAGGAAAAGAAGAAAGCCCTTAATGCGATGGATTGACACAGTGGGTGCAACAATGGTCTCAAGCACAGGAACCATTGTGAAGCTGGTGCAGGGCTGGGCAATGTTTCCCTCTGTGGTACATGGGGTCACTGTGGGCTGGAACCAACCCGATGGTACCTAGCCAACTAGTGTCCTATTCCGTTCTGGGTATATACCAATGGCTCTCTATCCATTCTTCTACTGATGACAATTTGGGGTGTTTCCAACATCCTGTTGTTGTGAACAGTTGCAATTAACGGGGAAGTGTGTATATGTCAGACCATGCTAAGGCACTTACTTCTTTAGGGTATATACACAACAGACGTATTGCTGGCTCATATGGAATTTTTATTTCCAATTGTTTGAAGCAGTATCACATCACTTTCCACAATGGTTGTATGTTTTACAGGTCCACTAACACCACGGGGGACTTCCAATCTCTCCAAAGTTTCTCCAGCACTTATTGTTTTCTGTTATTGTTATTTTGGGGGGAGGAGTTGGGGATGTCATTTTCATTCTGCTGAATGCCCATTTTTTGAACTCTTTGCTCATGACCTTTACCCACTTTTAACTGGATTATTCCTTTTGTATTATTGAGGTATTGCTGTTTACTGTATATTTAAGAGGTTAGCTCCTCATTCGTTGTGTCATTAATAAAGATTTCCACTAGTCTGAGTCCTCTTTTATTCTTTGTTGAAGTTATTGTTGCACATAAGTTTCTTATTTTTAGTAGATCCCAGTCACCTACTTTGTTTTCTACGGGGTGTGCTTCCTAGTTATGTTTGGTAGTATGTCTATTCTCTACTAACAAGGTCCTGAAATGTGTCTCCATTTTCTCACTGATGATCTCTATAGCTCTGGAAATTGCATTTACGTCTTTGATGCATCTTGAGTTGTGGTATGGATAATGTTCCATTCTTGGGCAGGTGGAGATCCAATTTTGCTGGAAATCTGTTGAAAATATTATCTTTGGGGCTGAGCCCCAGTGGCGTAGTGGTTGTGCGCAGGACTGCAGCCCACTGGGATGGAGGTTCAATTCCAGCTCACAGGAACAAAGGCTGGGCCTCCTACTTCCACCACAAGAGGGCAGTGATGCCTAAAAAGCTAAAAAAAAAAAAAACTTAAAAGAATAGAAAAGAAAATATTATCTTGGTTCTCATTTAATATTTTTCTTGTTAAAAATCATTTGTAGGACTGACCCAGTTGGCATAGTGGTTGTGCGTGGGATTGCGGCCCACTGGGATGGAGGTTCAATTCCAGCAGTGGGGCTGGGCCTCCTACTCCCATCACCAGAGAGCAGTGATGCCAAAAAAAAAAAAAAAATCAATTGCAGATGGATACATGTAGGTTTATTTCATGAAGTAATTCTGGTTTTGGTCACAAGGTGGCACATCATATTTATTTGCTAAATATTCTCCAATTAGATTTAATTTTGCAAAAATAAAATAGTAATATACATTACATTTAGTGCCTTATGACACTATGATTCTTGATTCTACTTAAAATATACATCAGTCAGGCAAAGATATGACAAAGTAATAATATTTTTTTCCATTGCATTAGATTTTATTATAAAATTGAACATAGGACCATGGACTTTAAAGTTCTGAAGCATGATTCCAAATTCAGTTTGAATGGCATCTATGTAAGTTTTAAGCATATCTACTTCTGCATTTGTAATTTCTTTATGATTTTTTTACTAAAGGAAAATATTTAAATGTTTGATTCACTAAATCATCCTAGAATAGAACCATCTTACAATAAAAACTTTTCCATTCTTCATAAAGTTTGAGAATTGCTTGTTCCTTACCTTGCAAGTGCAAATGTAAATCATTGAAATTATTGGTAATATCTGCTAAGAATTTTAATTTAAGAAGCCAATTTTTGTCTTTGAGCTAAGGGAAACTTTCACCGGTTTCACTCAAAAATATTTCAATCACCTCAATGCATTCCACAAAATAAATTGTCAAGGGTTCATGACGGAGGGGAAGTGAGGAGGGAGGGTAAAAATGAACTGATACCAAGGGCTTGGGGAGAAAGAAAATGTTTTGAGAATGGTGAGGGCAACAAATGTATAAATATGCTTGACATACAGTGAATGGATGTATACATTGTGATTAGAGTTGTATGATCCCCCAATTAAATGATTAAAATAAATAAATATATGAAATGTACATTAGCACAAAATACTGGAAAGATATCCCCTAAGTTGCATTTGCTAAAGCGTCCTCATTTTATATTTCATTTATCTACTCATTAAACAAATATTAACTTGATAGCTACTATATATCAGATGTTAGCCAAAATCCATTTATCCATCCAAGACTTTTCTTCTGAGATCCTATATCTGTCTGCTACAATTATACACTTGGAAAGATAAATATTTTTATCCAATCTTATAGAAATGACCCTGCATAGACACATATGCATCCCTCTTATCCATTGTCCCTGCATCCAGAAGGCTCTCCATGTAAAGTGGAAACGGGCAGGTAAAGCATAGGTTGTAGAATCAGCAAAACCCAAGCTCAGTTATTTACTTACTGCCAACCCCTATAACTTATTAACAGACATTTTAGTAATTCGGGAAGTAGATATATAATATCAGACTTCAACTACACGAAATAACCTATGCAATCTAAGGGTTGAAAGTAAAAATCGCCATTATGCATTTAATATCCATTGATATAGATGCCTTTGGCAGCACATATACTAGATGACTTCCAAGAGCTATTTCTCTCTCTCTCTCTCTCTCTCTCTATGAAACTATTTTATTAGGAGCTAATCCAGACATCATACCATTCCATCATTCAATCATAGCAAGCATTGTTGTATGACTGGTACCAAAAACCAGTGCCAAAACATTGTCTTCCATCTTGACCTGCTGTATAACTCCTCCCCCTGATCCCTCCACTGTACCCTCCAGGAGCCCTTATTCTAAATGTCATTTCTATAGGTTCATATACCAAAAAAAAAACAAAAAACAGAAAGCGCATAACCAAGATTCAAGAAGGCTACCCTCAATGACAAAATAAATACAGCAGAAATAAACCCCAATATGAAGGAAAAAGAAAATATTAAAAACCAGATCAAGCTCAAAGTGTATCAGCAGAGAGATCAAGTGACAAGGTTTTCTTTAACCATTCAAGTCTGATTCATCATGTTCATCTACTATAGTTGTTTATCCCTCAATTATGATAAGAGGGGAATCGCCAGAGGCTTATTCCCTATGAAGATTCTGCAAATGTATTTTGGGCTCCCATTGTCATCCATAGCTTTCTACATACCAGAATCTGATAATTTAAACTCTGATGTGATTCCTTTCTTTGAATTTTGATAATTTATAATTCTTGCAAGTCTCTTTTTTAATGAAGTACAATGTTCATGCAGTATAATGGACAGATCTTAGGTGTATGCAGTTAGATGAATGTTAAATAGACCATTTCCATCACATCAGAAAGTTTCCCACACCCCTTCCCAATCATCGCCCCAAGTAACCAATCAGCTGATTTTCATCAGTGATAGTTTTCAGTTGTTGTATAAGGGAAATCAGCCAGTAAATATTCTTGTGTCTATAATCTGTCCTTCAGTATAACATCTTTAAAGATTTATCTTCGTAGTTTTTATGTATTGCAATTTCTTTTTATTGTTACTGTATAGTGTTCCATAGTGTGAATATACAACAACCTGTGTATCCATTCAGAAAGTGTTACACAGAGGAGTTGTTTCCATTTTCATTCACTATAAATATAGCATCTATAACACGCTTCATTGAGTCTTTTTGTTCATATGTGTTCTGACTACTCTGGGGTAAACATCTACAGAGGGAACTGCTAGGTCACAAAAAGATAACCACTTACTTTTCAAGAAAATTTACCAGTTTGGTTTTTTTTTTGGGGGGGGGGCATCACTGCTCTCCGGTGGTGGGAGTAGGAGGCCCAGCCCCACTGCTGGAATTGAACCTCCGTCCCAGTGGGCCACAGTCCCGCGCACAACCACTACGCCACCGGGGCCTAGCCCCCGAAAATTTACCAGTTTTTCAAAGGGAAAAACTGATATGATAGGATTCTTATCATATCAGCAAGATCTCTATTTGGTCTGTTTCCTGGACTAAATATCAATGCCAGTAGAAAAAGTTAGAGAAACTTGTCTAGATTTAAAGACATACCAACCAAATGCAATGTTTGGTACTGTCAATTGGTTAATAGTATCGTACCTAAAGTAAGTCTCCTGAATGTGATCATTGTATTGTGCTTGTTAGGAGAGTAATCTTGCTGTTGGAAGATAACACGTATTCTGATAGCTACATCAAGCTTTAAAATGGCTCATCAATAAAATACACACAAAGAGAACATTAAGAGTATGGCTACTCGGGGTCTAGATCCTGTGTGCACGGTTGACTGCAGACAAAACATGTCTAAATATGGTTCTGCAAATAGTTAATGGCTGCACACATGTTCTCTCAATAATGCACGTCTTCAACTTGTTAGGGTACCTCCATAAAAATCAATAAATCAATGAAAATGAGTCCATTTCAATTTATAGCAACCATGTATAGGGTTTCTGAGGCTGTAAATCTTTACAGGCATAGAGAGACTCATCTTTCTCCCAAATAACGGCTGGTTGTTTGAAACACCAAGCTAGCATTCCACAGTACTGACGCCCGCCTGACAACACCAAAATTTGGCTTCTGCTGGGGATCTGCTAGACCAGATCGATTTAAAGCAGAGCAGTCAGCTCAGGTGGTTATGGTGACTTTTCTGGGGTTACAGATCAAATCAGAGGACACGGCACAATCCTAGGGGCTTATTCGAAAGAGTTGAAGAAAATGAATGACTGCATTGGCAATTTTTAAAAGGCCAGAAAAGTTGTGCTGAGGAATTTTGTCCCATGCCAATGTACCTCCTCATGTTTTGAGGCTAGCAAGGGTGGATCTAGGAGAATGTCAATGAGAAGCTTTACCCCAGTCTCCTTCAGTCCTGCTACTCCCCTTCAGACTTCTTTTGTTCCTCTAACTCAAATAATATTGAAAAAGAATACATTTCGGTCCTTTGAAGGTGCCCAAACTGCCATGTTGGGATGGTACAAATCAAAGTACAGAATACTCCAGAGGAGTAATAGAGATGGAAACCTCACTTTCAGAAGACAAGTACCCTGAACTAAGAATGGGGTGTGGGGGGAAAGGGGGTCCAGGAAGATGGGCTCTGATCCCAACTCTACCACGAACTGGTTATGTCATGTGAGCAAAATTATTTTCTTACCCGTATTCCTCATCTGTGAAAAGAAATGGAAGTGACTTTCATTTTTGATGGTGACTCACAGTGAGAAATGTGTTTTTTAAGTATACCTTTCTTCCTAAATTTAAAACCTAAGTGTCCAAAAAGAATGATTAATGTTATTCAAGGGCAAGGAACTCTGACATGGGTGTGCCACTTTAATTGCTGGTTATGACCCACAGACTTAACTCCTCACACAATGCGTGGTGATCAGAACTTTAGATTTTTGTCTGCTTTAATGTTCTAAAAATTAAAATGTCTGGGGGCTGAGCCCCGGTGGCGTAGTGGTTGTGCGCAGGACTGCGGTCCACTGGGATGGAGGTTCAATTCCAGCTCCACAGGAGCAAAGGCTAGGCCTCCTACTCCCACCACCAGAGGGCAGTGATGCCCCCCAAAAAATATTAAAATGCCTGTACTGGAAATACAGAGGAACTGCTAACCTCAGGGTCCATAGTTCAAAACCACCAGCTGCTCCACAGGAGAAAGAGACTTCTAAAAAGAGTTATAATTGGCTGAGCCCTGGTGGCCTAGTGGTTGTGTGCAGGACTGCGGCCCACAGAGCTGATGGTTCAAATCCATCAGCAGCTCTCCAGGAGCAAGGCTGGGCTCCCTACTCCCACCAGGGCAGTGATGCCACACTCACACATACACAAAAGATTGACACCTTCAAGAGTTACATAATCATTATGAATCAGGTTGGGGTTTACTGGATAGAAAAGGGGTAGGCTAGATCCCTCCTCACAAGATACACAGCAGGGTGGAGCCTAAGTACTTATCATCTGTAAACCTCAGTGGCCTCCTCTGGTAAGGAACAGGACCTGACAAACATTGACAGATCAAACCAAATGCAGAGGGTGATCCTGAGAGGCCAAGAACTCCAGGTCCATTTGGCTTATGTGGTCTTCAGGAGTTTGTCTTCTCCAGTTTGTCACAATCCCAACCACTCCATTGGTCAATCTATATTAAGGTCTTATACTTTTCCTTTTTGATGTTTTGCTCACTGAATGTAAATATTCATTCTAGCAGACTCTTTAAATAAGCAGAACCTACATGCTTAACACAGGATATTTTTAAATCAATAAGTTAAAAATCAAGCAACCAAATCAACGTGAAGGGGTGGGAAAGTAGTGGAGATCCAAAACTTATCTGCAAGTTAACATATTAAAGACCGAATAAACTTGAGCTCCATCCACAATGTTTTAAAATTATTGTCAAGATGTAGAATTATGGGTACAAATGTTCCTGACTGATTGAGGACAAAAATAATGGTCAAATAGATTTGAAATTATGAGTCCAGGGAACAGAGGCAAGGCAATTAGACAAGCAAAATAAGGGGGCAGAGAAGCTGGTAAGGAAGCGGAAAACATTGGAATACAGATTGCATTTTAAACTGCTTTATTAATTACACAATATGAAATTTTTTCCCTAAAAATGGGTACAATTGCCCGCCTGACAGAAATTTCCAGACTGACACAAAATATTCGATTAGAACCTGGGAAGCGGAAACACCAAAAGGTTGACGGCTACACTAATCAGATCAACACAAGTTGGAAAGCAGTTTGCAAGCAGAGGGCCCATTCTTCAGCCTAGGGTTAACCTTCCTACTACTTAAGGTATAAGGCAAAAGTCGTCGTGATTATCAGGTTCAGGAATTTGAGAGCGCATATAATGTCTCATCTGCTGCTCCCTGATTTTTCTCCTGACTTGCATCATCTGCCCCGCGATCCTGTCTGCATCATCTCCCCCGTCACTGTGCCCACCATGCTTATTGGACAAGCCCCATCGAAAATTTGGGGCAAGTCGCCAGACCCGGCCCTGCTTAACGTTTCCTCCAGGCTCCCGGGCTCCCCGTCCTCCCCGAGGGCAGCTTTCTTCATCCTTCGCAGAGGTCAGCTTCGCTCTCTCACTTTCATTTTGCTGGTGGGCATTTTCCACGTTGAGATTTTTTCCCACTTGTTCCTCTTTGGACGCCATTACTCCTATGAGACAAAGGCGAAAGACGGGACTGAACGCTACTGGAGTAGAAAAGCACGGAGAGCCGTGGCCCTACTACGGACCCTTCACAATTCCAAACCCGACACACTGCCATGGAGTCAATTCCAAGTCACAGCAACTCTCTGGGGCAGAGTCGAACTGCCCAGGCCGGTATCCAAGACTGTAAACCTTTGTGTGAGTAGGAAGCCTCATCTTTCTCCGACGGTGTGGGCTGGTGACTTCCCACAGTTACTTAGCCTTGCAGTTAACAGTCCAAGGTGTAACACACTACACCGCAGGGCTCCTATTCCGATTCATAGCAACTCTATATTGCGTTTCCGCAATTGAAGTCTTCCCTGCAGCTGACAGCCTCATTTTTCTCCCAGTGTTGTGGCTGGTGGGTTTGAACTGACAACCTTGAAGTTAGCAGCCCAATGCTTATCCTACATTTTTTGGTTTGGGTTTGGTTTGGTTTGGTTTTTAAATTTCATCTTTCCCACCTGAGTGACTAGGGCGCCCTCTAGGGGACTCCCAGTCCGCCTCTTTCCTCCCTCCCCCAAGCCCACCATTTTTCCAGTCTCTCCATTGCCAGGCCTCTGCAGACATCAAAATGGAGGATGGGAGAATCATAGGGGTTTCATCTCAAACTGGGCTTGCCCGGCCCCAGCCCCCAGATCCTCAGGTCCCCCTCACCAAAGTGCCATTCACTGACCTGGGCCTATCCTGGCAGTCTCCTTCTCCCGATGCACCTTCAGGACCTTCACACCTGCAGAAGGGGTGGGGGGGGCTGCTGTGGCAGACCGCTCTGGTCCCCTCCCTCCCTGCTGGCCCTTCCCCCCTCCTGCACGAAAGAGAACGCAGCCGAGTAAAGTGCTGAAGAAGCCTGAGGTGGTGGGAGGAAGATGCAGGTGTTTCCCAAAGGTCTTTACCTTGAGCCATCCCACCCCCCACCCGCCCCCAGTGCCGGGCCGTCCAGTCCCTCCCCCTGGAGAGACTTAGGGCTCTGTGCAACCGCTCACTCCAGCCCGCGGAGGGCCGTGGGGGCTGCAGCCCCGGACAAGCAGCGGCCGCGGGCTCGATGGCGCTCTGCGCGGACTGCCTGGACCCCCGGGAGGCGGCTCCGCCCGCCGCGACCGCACGCCCACCCAGCCTCCAGGAACCCCTCCGGCTGTCGGACCTGCTCCGCCTGCGATTCCCAGCGCTCGGCCGGCCGTCCAGAACCCGCACGCCGTCGAAGCCACCGGGACCGGGCAAGGAGGAGGAACGCGCGAAGTCTGGTCCCAATCTGCAGGGAGGCGGGCTAGCCCCGCTTGGCAGGGTTACGTGACGCGTCCTGCCTGCGCAGCTCCGCCCCCCAGCGTGGGCCCGCCCCTGGCGCCCTGGCATCAGGCCAAGCCGGCTGCGCGACCCCTGCTCCTGCCCCAAGCCCCGGAACCTCACCAGCCTCAAGCGTGACACTTCCTTTCTTTGGGAACTGCGCCCTGGGCCTTTCCCTAACTTGCCAGACAAGGACCTTATTCATGCAAGGGGTTTGGATATTGGCCCCTTCGGCTTTTCTTGGGTAATTGGGTTATCACTCCTCTGCTCCCCAGACACAACTCTTCACACTGCTGCACTCTGCGCAAGATTTAACCACGCAGCCTCGGCAGCAACAACATCTTAATGCAATATTTTCAAAGCAAAGCAGTGCAAAATTAGCTATGATCAGCCAAATCTCCACAGAATGAAACAGAGAGCACCTGCCACACAAACGCCTCCTCCTCCAGCCCTTGAGACGGTCCTGACTGGCCATACTTGTGACTATGAGGTGAAGCGTTGCTGTGTTAACTAACAAGTCAGTAGATTGAGTCCCGGTAGCGCCACAAGAAAAAATTGAGACCTTCTGCTTCTGTGTAGGGTCCCTATTAGTTGAAATTGACTGGATTACAGCGAGGTATTTTGTTTTGTTTTGCTTTGCTTTAACAATGCTTACTGTTTTCTATACACTAGACTGGCGTAATTTCTTAGTATATAGGAGAATTGCGTTTCTCATGTTGTTGTTGTTGTTGTTGTCATTGTTGTCTAGTGCCATGGAGTCAGCTAAGACCCATAGCAACCCGACGCACAACAGAAGGAAACACTGCCTGCTCTGGCGCCATCCTCACAACTGTTCCTATGCCTGACCCCATCGTGGCAGTCACTGTGTCAATCTGTTACCTCAAAGGTCTTCCCCTTTTTTGCAGCCCCCCTTCCCCCCACTTTACCAAGCATGACGCCCTTCTCTAGACGCTGGTCTCTCCTGACGATTTGCTCAAAGTATGTGAGACAAAGTCTGGCCATCCTTGCTTCTAAGGAGTCATGCTTCTTTCAATACAGATAGGTTTGTCCTTTGAGCAGTCCATGGAACTTCCAATTTTCTTCTCCAGCACAATTCATCTTTCAGTCAGTTCTCCTTATGTTCAGCTTTCCCATGCCCATGAGGCAATGGAAAACACTATGCCATTGAGTCAGGCACCTAAGCCATCAAAATAACATGCTTGATATGCAGGACTCTAAAGAAGTCTTGTGCAGCAGATTTATACATCGCTTCTAAACCTTGTCATTTCTCATGGACAATAGTCCACAGGGGTGAAAACCCACAAGGGCAGTACCATCTTGTTCTATAGGGTCGCTCTAAGTCAGAATTGACCTGATGGCTGTGAGCATGTAGTTACCACATTTTGTTTATACTTTCATTAATGGACACTTGAGTTGCTTCCATCTTTCTAATAGTAAACTATGCTGCAGTGAACATTGGTTTACAAGGGTCTGTTTGAGTCCTTACTTTTGATTCTTTTGGTTATATTCCAAGGAACGAAATTGCTGGGTACCACAATAATTCTGTTTAATCTTTTACAGAACTGCTCGTGTTTTCCACAGCAACTGCAACATTTGACATACCCGGTGACAATGAATGAGGGCTTCTAATACCTCCACATCTTCATCAACAATTATTATTTCCCTTTTTTCTAAGGTTTTGGGGCATCACTGCTCTCTGGTGGGAGTAGGAGGCCCAGATCCCTCCCTTTTTTCTAAGGTATGAAATATTTCTCCTCTGTGAAATATGAGATCCCCATGAGTTAGGATGGGTTCCATGACAGTAGATTTGGATTGATTATCTGATTTGGGTTTAGGACTAGAGACAAATCATTGTTGCGAATGGGTGTGAGGTCTCTCAACTTTGGATGATGAAAATGTTCTAAATTTGGGTGTGTTTGATGGTTGCACAACTCTATGATCTACCAAAAGCTATTGAATTGCACACTTTAATTTACTCATTTTATGGTGTGTAAAATATATCTCAATAGTGATGTTAAAAAAACACATCATTCTAGTCTTATTGAACTTAAACTATAAACTCCACAGTATGAACCTGCCAACATGGATGGTGGAAGAATGTTTTTGGTGATCTTTGGGATAATAAATCCTAACTATTTATAATGGCATTTGATGCAACAGAAAAAGAGAGGAATGCAAGTTAGCTGTGGAAAGAGAACTTAGTTACAATATTATTGGCTGCCATTGGCACAAGGTAACAATGGCACCGACATCTTTACCTCTCCTACCCAAAGGCACCAGGAAGATCAAAATAGCAATCATAGAACCCTTCAGCTAACAACAGAAGAATGCACAATCTTTTCAACTGCCTGCCTGAAGGGCATTCATAAAGATTAGTGATAACCTGGGTCATCAATTTCCAAAAAGTTAAACTAATCAAAATAATACCAAGTACATTTTCTAACCATAATAGAATCAATGTAGAAATCAATCACTGAAACACAAGAAAACATCTAAACACACTTGCAGATCAATCAGGATACTTCTAGATAATCCATGGGTCAAAGGTAAAAACCTCAGTGTCAAGTAAAAATATCAGTATCCCTGAAGGAATTGAAAATACAGCATTACAAAATTAGTAGGAAACAACTGAAAAGGTGTTAAGAGGGAAATCCAAAGAACGAAATGCTTCCTGCAGAAACAAGAAAAGGTTGAAAGTCAATCATCTAAGTTTCAAACTTTAAGCGACTCGGAAAAAAAAGAAGAGCAAACTATCCCCAAAGCAGGGATAAGAAAGGAAAAAAATAAAGATAAGCGCATTAATTGTAGCAAAAATCAATGGCTCTCCCCCAGGCCTAAATCAATAACATTGATAAATCTCTAGCAAGACTAAGATACTGAGAGAGAACACACAAGCTACCAACAGAACAAATGAAGTCACAACAGATAGCACCTCCCCCAACCATTAAAAGGATTTTCGAGGAATTTCTAACAACAAAAACAAGATAAAGTAATGCTAGAGATTTGTTCATGAATCATACAATGCCGAACTGGGTGACGCAGAGCAAAGAAATGCGGCCCAGTTGAGGTTTTTAGAGCCTGAGAACAAAGAAAGTCAGGAACTGCAGGCAGTTTCAGTGAGTCTTTCAGGTATGCATTAAAATACCCTTTAAAGTTCTTTCTTCTTTAGAAATGTCAGTTTTGCTAAGAAGACAGATGATACAGGTCTCCAGGGGTCAGTACTTGCTGTGGAAGGTTTCCAGATGGCTAGGTGCCTGTTTGTCTGGAATGTAGAAGCTACAAATGCAGGATGTTGGTTACACATAAATCTAAAGAAAAGCTAGTTATTTATTACTTTGAGGGTTGTATTATGCTTAATCTTAAACGTTTGCCCTGTAAAGCCAGGCAATGGCAATGTTCTCTGACCTTCTTGTTTTCAGCTTCCACTGATCAGAAAGACGACACTACAAAATGAAACTTTCTACTAAATATGAAAACTTAGATGATATAGATCAATTCCTCAAAAAGCAAACAAAGAAGACAAAACCCACTATGTAATACATCATCTAAATAGTCCTATAACCATGACACAAATTATTTTCAAATGTGCGAAGCTTCCAAGTAAGCAATCTCCCAAGTCCCGGTGGTTTTGTTTCAAACATTTGAAAAGTTAACATCAATTTTGCACAATCGCTTCTAGAGAACAGAAAAGGAGAGAACATCTCCCATTTTATGAAGCCAACATTACTCTGATACATACAAAAAAGCAAAGGCACAGTACACAAAAAGATAAAACTTTGGAGCAATACCTCTTGAACACAGCAGTCCACAACTAAAATGGACTTGATCAGGAAGAAAGTATTAGTTATGTCTTCACAGAATTGGGAGTGTGCATACAGACCCCACTGTGTCGCACCAAACCAAGAGGGCAACGTAACCACGAGGAAGTGCTTGGATTGACATTTGTTGAAGGAAGTGCCATACTGATTCCCATAATGCTTGTACAATTCCACAGTCCCACTAGCAATGCTTGAGCATTCCATTCTCTCCACATCATTTCCAGCATTTATCCTTCTCTGTATTTTTAAATTTTGCAAAAGTGTCAGTGTGGGGTGATATCTCATTGTTTTAATTTGTGTACCAGGGCTGAGCCCTGGTGGCGTAATGGTTGTATGCGGGACTGTGGCCCACAGGGTTAGCGGTTCAAATCCAGCAGCAGCTCTCCAGGAGCAAGGCTAGGCCTCTTACTCCCACCAGGGGGCAGTGATGCCCACAAAAAATTTTTGTGTTTATCTTATGACTAATGAACATGAGCATTTCTTCATATGGTTGTTGGCTGCCTGGATATCATCTTTGGTAAGTTGTCTATTAATGTCTTATGCTCATTTTTATTGGCTTATTAATACTTTTTATCTTACTAAATCATTTTGCTGGGGGCTCTTAAAGTTCCCTTAACAATCCATACATCCATTGTGTCAAGTACATTTAGTACTTTTCTTGTTAAGAAGTTGAGTTTCCTATAGATTTTGGATATTAGCCCTGGTGGCAGTCATGTGCTTGTGTTAATTTTATAATTGAAATGTAGGGGTGGAGTCTGGCCTGTTAATCTGGAGATAGCCATTGAGTAGCCAATGAGGCCTCTGTGTGGGCATGGCTTTCACCTGAGACTCCTGGGAAATCTCGTGGTATTTCCCTCGTGAAGATAAGAAGCTATCTCCCCAGTTGTTGGGAGTTAGTTTGAGAGATGATTAACCACAGGCAACACAGAATGGCGGCGGCTGAGAGGCTGGAATAGCCGGTGGAGAGACCACACGGCTTTGCCCTGATGAAGACAGACCTCTAAGCTGGAGTGGCATGCTATTGATGGACCTGAGCCCTGGAAGCGAGGAGCCATGGGGAGACCCCTGCCAGCGCCAGAATTCTGCACCCATTGACCTGTGACTTCCTGAGTCGGAAGCAGACTTTATAGACTGATTTCAGGCATATGGGTTATTACTGGACTTATGACTTTGCACTGGACTGGATTGGGATGCCTTCTTAGTGTCACATTTCTTTTGTATATAAACCCTTTCCTTATACCTATATGCATGTCTCTGAAATTTATTTCTCTAGTCTACCCGGACTAACTCAGCCCTTAAGCAGATGAGTCACTACTACATATTTTCCCCAATTGATGAATTCCCTTTTTTAAATTCTTTTGACATTCATAAATATTATATTTTAGAAGGTTCTTTATTTTGTCTTCTGTAGTATGGGTATTTTTTCATTATGTTTGGTAGCATGTTTATGCCTTGTATTAGTGTCCTTAAGCTTGTCGCTATTTTGTTGCTGTTAATAGTCTTTATGGCAATGCAGTTTATATTTAGGTGTTTGATCCATCTTGAGTTGGTTTTTGTACATGGTGTGAAGTACTGATCCTGTTTCTTTCTTTTGCAGTAGAAGATCTAGTTTAATCAGCACCATTTGTTGAAAAGTTCATCTCTTCCCCCACTTAATGTGTTTTAGTCCTTTACCAAAAATTAGGTGTCCGTAAATACTTGATTGTATTTCTGAGCTCTTTTTTTCACTTGTACAAAATATCTTTTTATTTTTCCTAGAGTAGATGATACAGTATGGAGAGAACAGTATTTTCTTTTCTTTTTTTTTTTGGGGGGGGTGCATCACTGCTCTCTTGTGGTGGGAGTAGGAGGCCCAGCCCCACTGCTGGAATTGAACCTCCATCCCAGTGGGGCGCAGTCCCGCGCACAACGACTATGCCACCTGGGCTCAGCCCAAGAACAGTATTTTCTAAAAGCATCTGTGAATAGGTCTCTATTTCTGGGTTCTTAATTCCAATCTCTTGATCTTTAGATTTATAGTTGTACCAGTGCCAGACTACCTGTTTTTCCTGAACAGACATTGCATAAATCCAGCTGGCCTAGTCAGTAGGACAAGAAAAAATAACAATTTTCTTTAATGTACGGATGCAATGACTGCACACCATTACTTATGCATAAATCAGAAGAGTCTCCATCTTGAGGTTATTAAGAGTCAAAAAGGCACTAGTTTACGTGACAAACAAGACGAGTTCAACATACTTTCCAAGGGCGTGATTGCTAGAAGGAACAAGCTAGACCATTAAAATCTGTACCGTTAAGGTCATTGAGCAAGAAAAATGCTTATCTGTTGAAAGAGGTACTCAGACAATTCCTGTCTCTCCTTGTAAAAATATGTCACAGATCCCCTAAGGACTACTGTGTCGTGATCATGTGGCCATTCCTCTCAAACAATGAACTGAGATCTTTACCTCATTTTGGACCCCAGAACAAGCCATTCCACAAGTTGCAAAAAAGGAAACCATGACTCCTAAATTTCAGAGTTGAAAGTTCCTGCTTGGGGATTCTTGGTTTCCTTCACTGCAGTGATCTTAAGTCTACTTTCTCTCCTCTCTTAAAATTTCTCCAAGTACAAGAAATAAAACAAAATTGCTCCACTGTTTTATTGTAATCTGAAATTAAGGATCTCTGTTGTCATGTGACAGCAGCCTGTGCTGTGTGCCGCAGACCACCTAACCCAGTGATCGGCAAACCACGGCTCGCGAGTCATATGTGGCTCTTTCAGTGTGAATGTGCTACTCTGAAATGGCATTGAAAACATTTGAAGGTTATTCTTTCAGATCACCGTGGTCTCATTTGTTTGGAAAAACACATTTAAGGCTCTTGGGTGATTTTTAAAGGTGTTAGAAGGGACAGGACCCCTGACCTAGCTCAATGTTCAGATTTCGTCCTCTCTTTGTTGCCATGTGATGCCTCACATTCTGGTTTAATGTTCACTCAATTGTAAAATGCTTCTCTTGCTTCTACTTTTGATAGGTCGTCTGGGTTGGTTTTAGATACGGCTTTGTGTTTAAATTGTCAAAACTTGAAGCAAAGAAACCTACTACTGTTATTTTAATGCAAGTGGAGTTGGGTGTGAGGGAAGGCGGGGACAGCATAGATGAACCTCAAATGCATTACCTCAAGCGGAAGAACCAGGTCACAAGTGCTGCATATTATATTGTCTCAATGTTCTGCTGTTCCTGGAACAAGATGACTGCGTCAAAAAACAAAAACAGATCAGTTATGGCCAGAGACTGAGTGACGGTGGGGAAGGAGTTTGACTGCAGGATGCTGGGGGAATTTTTTTTTTTGACAAGATAAAAATCTTGGGCTGAGCCCCGGTGGTGTAGTGGATGTGCGCGGGACTGTGACCCACTGGGACGGAGGTTCAATTCTAGCAGTGGGGCTGGGCCTCCTACTCCCACCACCGGAGAGCTGTGATGCCCCCAGGAAAAAAAAAGATAAAAATCTTGATGGGGTTAAGCAACAGTGTGCATTTTTCAAAGCTTATAAAAGGGTACATAGGAAAGGGTGAATTTTACATTTTTTAAATCATACCTTAATAACAGTACTTTTCAAAGTACCCTAAGGGGAAGAAGAACAGAGATGTGGGGGAAAGGAGACAGTAGGTTATATAAGATATGAAAATAATAATTTATAATTCATCAAGGGAAAAAAGAGGTGCTTATACCAAGGGTTCAAGTAGAAAGTAAATATTTAGAAAATGATGATGGCAGAATAGGTCCAAATATGCTTGATATAATTGATGTATGGATTGTTATAAGAGCTGTAAGAGCCCCCGATAAAATGATCTTTTAAATAAAATACTCAGCTCGTTAAGTGAAAGACATGAGTAGCAGATCAGTGTTGTTCTGTAATTCCATTTTGAAATGAAAACCCCGAACAAGTCCATTGGTGAACAGACTGACCCTCTATGTGTATACCTATGTTTTTGCTTGTGGATGTGGGAAAAGACGTATCTTGCTACAGAAGACATGATCACAGTAGTTACCTTTGGGAATAAGGGACAGGAGTGGTCATCAAGAAACAGACTTTCAGGCTGAGCCCCGGTGGCATACTGGTTGTGTGCGGGACTGCGGCCCACAGGTTTGGCGGTTCAAATCCAGCAGCAGTTCTCCAGGAGCAAGGCTGGGCCTCCTACTCCCACCAAGGGGCAGTGATACCCACAAAAAAAAGGAACAGACTTTCACTTGTAGATCTGTAGGTCAGTACATGTAAAGTGTTTGTGTTAAGAATTCATTTTCAAAGAACAGCAAATGTGGAAATGGCTTTTTTGTTGCTATTTTAAATGAACTCATTTGTCACTAAAAGCTTCCAAGTTCATTTCGGTTTACTTCCCCACCCCCACCACCTAGTTTTAGTCACTCAGCGTAATATTTAGGTTTGAGGGGTAAGGAACCTGGAGGAATTTTTGTGTACACATGTACACAGTCTACCTCAAGAAATTAAATCAACAATATCTCGTTAAAGCCTCCCACTTCAATATTCTACCCCTCCCCTCTCCATGTTCCCACCCCCATCCCTGGCCTCCTAGTCATCAAAGTCTTGTCTTTGGGTGTATTTACCACATTTTCTTTGTTCTTCCTTCTAGTAATGAAGTTATTAATGTCTATCTATGTAAGACAGTAAATTTGCTAAATACAATTTTCTCTAGCTATTTCTAGCTTGTGCAGTGCTAGAAATAATTGTCATTTGTTGTTTTGTTTTAAAATCATTTTGTGGGTAGCTCATACAAAATAATTGTCATTTTTATTGATGTATAATATTCCATTGTATGAATATACCAGCATTTGTTTATTCGTTCCTTTATAATTAAGGTTTTGGATTGTTTCCATGGTTTTGCTATTATGGAAATTGCTGCAATAAACATAGGAATGCATATATCTTTTCTTGTTCTACTCTTTATCTCTTTAGGGCAAAGTTCTCAACCTTCCAAATGCCGCAACCTTTTAATACATTTCCTCATGTTGTGGTGATGTTCCCCCCAACCATAAAATTATTTTTGTTGGTACTTCATAATTACAATTTTACTACTGTTATGAATTGGGCAACCCCTGTGAAAGGGTCGTTCAACCCCCAAAGGGGTCACGACCCATAGGTTGAGAACTGCTGCTTTAGGGTATATGCCCAGTAGGGAGATTGCTAGTATCATATGGTAGTTGTATTAACATTTATTTAAGGAAGCACCATACTGCTTTCCATAGAGGTTGTACAATTTTACAGTCCCAGCAGCACAGCTAAAAATATTTCAGTCTCTACACGTACCATTTTCTATCATATGGAATCTTACTGAAAGTGTCAATGTCAGGTGGTATCTCATTCCTAATGAATATGAACATTTTTTCATATAGATGTTGGTCATCTTGGGTAGATTGTCTTCATATGGTTGTCATCCTTGGTAAATTGTCTATTCATGTCTTATGCTAACTCAAAATGTTACAGTTTTCTATAGATTATGGAGATTAACCTGATGTATTATTACTGGACATTTCTCCCAATCCCAGATGAACTTCCCAATATAACTACATGTAAAGCATTTATATTCATAAGTCATTAAAAATTAGCAAATGTGAAATATATCTTGATAAGCAGTTAGGATACTGACGAAACTAATAGTGATATCCAGTGTCTACTTAAGACAAATTTATCTAAGTTCATATTCAAGTAAGATCAGTGTAAGAATATAATTAGCTTTCTATATTGTATGATGCAAATGTTTTTCAATGTAATCATGTTCAATGGACCACAGATTGAAAATTTGAAGAAATGTGATTTATACATAGCTGACATCTATTATCATTTAGAAGATAAAATATTACAGGCTGGTGAGTAATGTGCTTTTTATCAGAATGGTCGTCACTGCTGGCTGAGTATTATTATCAAAAGAAACTATTCAGGAGATTTTCCTGCTTCTTCCAGCTTGCCTCACAGCCACACAAGGGACAAAGGGCTGTGGGTCTCCGTGACCTCTCCCCTCTCTCAGCAGGGTTGATCGCATGCTCTGCATCTTATGAAGGATTAGCTACCAACTCAGAGCAAGTTATAGAAATGGGTAGACCTGCTCCTCGGACGTTCCTAGGCTGTAGCTCTGTGTTTTCACCCACGGAGTTTCTGGGGTGTTTGACCTCGTGTATCAGGGCCCTCTACCGCGCTAGGATTCCTCAGCCCCACTGAGCTCTTGCGCAGAGCTCCCTTTCTTTGCACGTGCTATCAGGAGAGACCAGTCCCTGGAGAAGACCATCACACCTGGTACAGTGGGAAAGGAGATTGACACGGAAGCTACAACAATGGGCTTACACACAACAGCAATGATGAGAAAGACAGAGAAGACCAAGAAGTGGTTCCTTCTGCCTCAAGGGCACCTAACAACAACAGAAGCAAATACATTTACTGCACATTTTTATGGTCATTGGCTTGAAAACAGCATTTAATGTTTCACCAAGGACATTCTTCGTTCACTTAAAAATAATTCATTAAAAAAAAGTGTTCTTCCTATCCCCACCAGGGCAGTTATGCAGGGGAAAAATAGAGAGACACAGATGCTAGAATCCCCCCCCAAAAAAAAGAGTTCATTCATTTTAAAAGATAATTTGTTGTTGCTGTTAAAAACTACACAGCAGAACATACAACCCACTCAGCTCTTTCAACATGGCCCTGATTATTAATTCAGTGACTTGGATTACTTTCTTTGAGTTGTGTGACCATTCCCACCCATCTTTTCTGAGGTTGCTTCAGGAAAACTCACTGCTTCCTAAGGTTCTTCTCTAAACTTTCAGTTTATTATTGTCAATTTCATTCCGGAAAAAAATGCTCATGGCAAACATCTGTTACAAATTAAGGTAAACAGTATTTGGGTTTTAAGAAGATTTCAGGTTATAATTCTGTTTTAAGAATTAAAAAGTGGCAGTGATGCCCCCCCCCAAAAAAAAAGCATTAAAAAGTATTTCAAGGCAAGAGTTTGGGGGACTCATCTAGCGTCCCTAGTTCCAGAAAGTCGGGATTCCAGGAGAATTTGAAATTTTGTTCTCTATTTTATCACTTTTTATCCAGATGCTTCAATAAAACCCTGGAGATCCCCCGATGTATTGGCATTAATCTTTCTCAGTGCAGAGGTTAGTAGGCTCTCAGGGCAGGGACTCCAGGTCCAAAGGCTTTAATTCTTGGATGTATGCATGGATTGTGATAAGAGTTGTATGAGCCCCCAATAAAATAATTTAATAAAAAGAAAGAAGTGTCTCAGGTCCTGCTCCAGAGAAACATTCCTTACATCAGAACAGGGCTGAGAGAGGATTAAACATGTTGCATCCCATCGTGAAGTCTTTCATAATTGATTGACTCACCACAGAAAGACACAACATGGAAGCTCACTAACTACCACATCACATCGTTACATTACTGCCAAACTAGAAAATCATGATCCGGCCACGTTGGGGAAGAAAACAACAACAACAACCAGAAGTTCATACATTTTAACTTGCTCCTTGAATATTTTTCCTGTTTGAAAGTCATTTAAACATTGATTGTTAGGGGCCAAGTTGGTCCTGACCAGTAGCAATCTCATGCACGACAGAAGGAAATACTGCAGGGTCCTGTGCCACTCTCTCAGTCATGGATATATGTGAGCCTATTGTTGAAGCCACTATCTCACTCCATCTCCTAGGGGACCTTCCTCTTTTCCTGTTGCCCCTCTACCTTATCAAACATCATGTCCTTTTCCAGGGACTAGTCTCTAATGAAAACCTGCCATAAGTGTGTAAGAATAAGTGGCTCCATCCTCAATTCTCCAGAACATTCTGGTTGTACTTCCTCCAAGATAGAATTACCCTAGCAGTACACAGTACTTTCAATATTCTTCATCAACACCATAATTCAAATACATAAATTCTTCTTCAGCCTTCCGTGTTCATTGTCCAACTATCACATGTATCACGTGGGTTGAGTCAAGCTCACCTTAATTGTCAAAGAAGCATCTTGCATATGAGAAGCTGATACCAAGGGCCTAAGTAGAAGGAGGATTTTTTTGAGAATGATGATGGCATCAAATGTACAAATGTGGTCTGCATACAGTGGATGTATGTATTGGCTGCAGTAAAAATTATATGAGCCCCCAATAAAATGATTTTTTGAAAAGCAAGCCCAGATTTTGATAGGGGGATGTTGTATTCAGAAAAATTAATGCAATTAGAAAATTATTCAGCTACTTTCAAGAGCCCCAAGAGTTAGTCAAAAGGCTTTTCTCTTAGAGACACACCAAAACCAAACCAAAGGGTTAGCAACCCAACACATAACTCCTTCTCCCGTCCCCCAAAAAAGCCCCAGCCCCACCTCAAATCAAACTCACTGCCATCAACTCAATGCTGATTTAGAGTAACCCCCTATGGGTTTCAGTGTAGAACTGCCACATAGAGTTTCAGAAACTACATCTTTTCTTTTTTCCCACCCCCCCCCTTAACTTTTTACTGTAAATTGGGTGAACGTGTTTACAGATCAGATCAGTTTCAATTCAACAATTCACATAGATTTTGCCTTCTACCAATGACTGCAATCCCCACAAAGTAACATCACTTTCTTCCTATGTCTTGCTTCCATTCCTCCTTGTTTCCGAACCCTCTCAATGTTGTCCTTTGGTAAATACTGCCCTGTTGGTCTCCAATAATTAATTGTTCTATAAGACCTATATTAACTTGAAAATTGAGCCATAGGGTTGAGTTCATTTCTATACCTGAAACGTGGCTGAGAGCCATAGTCTTAGGAGTTCTATCAGTCTCAAGCCTAGTCTCTTTTATGATTTTGAGTTTTGTTTCTACATATTCCTTTCACTCTATCCAGGACCTTCTAATGCAGTGGTTCTCAACCTTTCCAGTGCCGCAACCCTTTAACACAGTTCCTCATGTTGTAGTAACCCCCCCCAACCATAAAATAATTTCCATTGCTACTTCATAACTGTCATTTTGCTACTGTTATGAGTCTGGCGACCCCTGTGAACGGGTCATTTAATTCCCAAAGGGGTAGTATTCCACAGGTTGAGAACCGCTGTTCTAATGCAATCCCTTTCAGAGCAGGTGACCGTGGTGGGCATCATCTTGTTACTCTGATCTCAGGCTGAAGGAGATCAATGTTCATGTGGTTCATTAGCCAATTTGACAAATTGTTTCCAAGTGTGTCCAAGTTCCTTCCCACTCTTTTCCTCCAGATAGGGAAAGGACAGTATTTACATATTTGATGGCTATTCAGAAGCTTTTAACCAAAGTAGCTAAAAGTTCCTTCTACCCAAAGTATGATGGATTTGAGGATTATGCTACTAAAGTTTTAATTATTTTTCATTGTTTAGAAGATATCAGATGCTGTAATCAAATGCATATAGATAAGACCCTGGGCAAATGGGAAAAAAAAAGTTACACCGATATGGCTGTCAATTTCTGTAAAATGCTAATACACCACAGTATAACTGGGACACTTTTCAAAAGTTGACAGAGCAACTAAAGTTTCCAAATATTCTAATTACATATATATAAATGAATACAAAAAGACTAATCAAAGGGTTAAGCAATAAAAGTAGCAACAGCTTTTGCAGTAACAATCATCTGAACAAAATTAGAGACATCTAGCACCCTCCATTTAAAAACAAGAAAAGAAAGTATTTTCAAAACAAAACCTCAGAAAATAGCAAAGTTCTGTAACTGTATGGTACTGGCACCATTTTATTATCATTATTAGCTTCTCAATCATCATCTGGAAAAAAAAATTCTGGAAAAACATTATTAAAAACAACTCTGATATAGCACAGCCACTATTACATTGTCAAAAGGCAGGTAAAGGGTATTTTACATTCATAGAGGTATGATGTAGATACAGTATCGTCCTACATCTCTAATACTAAGGATATCATTAAAAGGGCATTGAGACATCAGAGCGCCCAAGCTGTGTGGCACAGCTATGGTTTAGTAATGCCCCCTCTAAGATTCGAAACCTTTAAGGAGGCAGACTGACTCATCTTTCCCTTGAAGTGCAGGTGGTGGGTTCAAACCACTGACCTTAATATTAGCAGCCCAATATTTAACTCACTGTGCCACTAGCCCTCCCCAAAATGAGGGGAAATAAAATGAAAGGGTCACATGAATGGAGAAACTCTCAGAGAAAATCTTATTCTAAAACTACCTAGTCTCAGGAAGCCTATTAAGAAGATGTATGCTAAAGTGGGTGAAGGGAGATGTTGGACAGTGTAAGGTATGACAAAATAATAATTTAAAAATTATCAAGGATTCATGAGGAATTGGGGGTGGAGAGGGAAGGAAAAATAAGGAGCTGATACCAAGGGTTCAAGTAGAAAGCAAATACTTTGAGAATGATGATGGCAACAAATTTACAAATATGCTTCACACAAAGGATGGATGGATTGATTGTGATAAGAGTTGTATGAGCCCCCAACAAAGTGATTTTTAAAAAAGCCATCTATCTCAGAAGCAAAAAAGCCCACATGGAAGAAGCACACCAGCCTGTAGGACCACGAGGTGTCAAAGGGATCAGTTACCACGCATCAAAGAACTAAAAATCATATCATTGTGTGTCCACCTTCCTGATAGGATCACTGAAGACAAATGTGTGCATAAGAAAATGTGGTGAAGAAGCTGAGCCCTGGTGGCACAGTAGTTGTGTGCGGGACTACAGCCCACTGGGTTGTTCAAATACAGCAGCAGCTCTCCAAGAGCAAATCTAGGCTTCATATTCCCACCAGGGTAGTGAGGCGAAAGAAAAAAATGTGAAGAAAGCTGATGATGCCCAGCTATCAAAAGATATAGTGTCCGGGGTCTTAAAGGCTTGAAAGTAAACAAGCGGCCATCTAGCTCAGAAGCAATAAAATCCACATGGAAGAAGCACACCAGCCTGTGTGACCATGAGATGCCTAAGGGATCAGATATCGGCATCAAAGGACTAAAAATTATCTCATTATAAATGAGGGGGAGTACAGAATGGGGACCAAAGCCCATCGGTAGGTGAAGAAACCTCCCCTTCCAGAAGGGTCATGGAATGGAGATGACCCAATCAAGGTACAGCGTAGCAACAGTGAAATATGCAACTTTCCTCTAGTTCTTCAGTGCTTCCTCCCCTCCCCCTACCATGATCCCAATTCTACCTAACAAATCTGGTTATACGAAGGGATGTACACTGGTACAGATAGGAATTGGAAACATGGGGGATTCAGGACAAGATCCCTTCAGGATCAGTGTTGAAAGTGTTGATACCAGGAGGGTGGAGGAAAGATGGAGTAGATAGGGGGAACCAATTACAAGGATCTACATATAATTTCCTTCCTGGGGTACAGACATCAGGGAAGTAGGTGAAGGGAGACATCAGTGTACAATATAACAAAATAATGATAATTTATGAATTATCAAGGGTTCCTGAGGGAGGGGGAACAAGGAGGGTGGGGAAATAGGATCTAATACCAAGGGCTTAAGTAGAAAGAAAGTATTTTGAGAAGGATGATGGCAACAAATGTACAACTGTGGTTTGCATACAATAGATGTATGTATTGATTGTGATAAGAGTGGTATGAGTCCCAAATAAAATGATTTTTAACATCATTCACAATAGAAGAACCACATATACCATATTAATACATGTAATAATAAAACAAGGAAGGCATTAAAATTCTAAGTATCTAAAAAAAAAAAAAAGGTGTATGCTGGTTAAGGCTAAAAGTAGACCAGAGTTGTGGGAGCTGGGAAAATGAAAGACACTTTAAACAAAGTTAGGTAAACAGGCACTTTGTTCTGACTGATCAGTGGGGACAAACAATTGAGTTAGCAATATTTGAGGTAAAGAATGTGACTTTAGAGGGTCCGGGTCCACTTTTCAAAGATAAACAAGGTGCTCTCTGTGAGTCTTATCTAAGTCATACAGCGGTAGCAAAGTTCAGTTCTTTTAGAGTCATGTGTTGTAGTCAATCAATTCTCAGGAGAGCCAGATAAGTGAGAGTCTACTCCGCTTGTTAAATACCTGCAAAGGTTTGGGAACACAAAGATATCAGACATCTACAGGAAGGAGAGAAGCCCAAGTCTGTGATATTGTTCAGCCCTCCCAGTTGAGTGTGACAGAGACTATGATTTACATATGAAAAACTATAGAGAAGAAAATCCCAGAGCACAGAGATTTGATCCTGATTTACCACATGCAATGTAAATTAATTTTTTAATTTTAATTTAATTTTAAAGTTTTATTGGTATACACTTCACATAGCATACAATTTAATTGTTCAATCATATTAAGAAGACTGGTGTGATCATCAGCACCATCAATATCAGAACATTTTCATCTCATACTCATTGCTATTAGCACCCCATCCCCTCCCCCATTCTCCCCAGCCACTCGCCCTATTCCAGTACTGTCTCTAGAAATCTACATAGCCTGGATTTCATATACAGAAAACCATACAGAACACACACAGGAAGCAAACAAACAGAAAAAACCCAATAACACCAATGACTAGACAAAACAGGAAAACTTCAATCAAAAAGAAAACAGAATCAATTGGAATAGTTTCTGGGATCATAAAGGCTTATATTCAAACAAGCAGCCATCAAAGTGAGTCATCAACTAAAAACTAAATCCACATCAAAGACGCACACCAGCCTGTGTGATCCAAAAAAGACAGTAACAAACTCCAAAATAGGAAGAAGAGAAAAGTACCAGAACGACAATTGTTAACACCCAATTTATAGACTCTATGGGAACCCCACATCCATCTGCAGCATATCCAGTCAGATGAAACCTCTGGCAGATGCCATCTGGCAACAGTTGAGAAACAGTGCTACTATCCGACAGAGATGATGATAAACTTGATTATAGCGGATGGAACTACAGTGTACTATGACATCCCTGTTAATCCAACCTGAATTTGTTCTGGGGTTAAATATTTCTTGCTTGTTCCCTGACAGAAATCTCTTCTCTGATTTTCTGATATTGCTGGTGGTCTTTTCTTTTTTATTCTTTATTTTTGTTTTTATCTTTATATTCTCTTTTTTCTTCTGTTTCATTTTCATTTTGTTTTTATTGTTTCTGTTAGGTTTGCCAGTTTATGAAGCACAGAAGGAATGGATGCATACAGACCCTAATTGATGCAATGGTTTATTGGGAGTGGGGAGGGGCAATGGAGGGCAAACAATGAATACAGAAGGCGGAAGGGTGCATTAGAACTGATTGTGGTGATGTATACACAGCTCTTTTCAAAAGCAACTTAACTACGAAAGTGTATCATGTATAAACTTTATATCAAGAAAACTGCGATGAAAGAAGAAACCAAAGTTGACCAGTGGTTACCATGAGTGAAGGAGGAAGAACTGTTGCTTAAGGGACACTGAGTTTACATTACTGGTGGTGAAATAATTTGGAAAAGGATATTAATAATGGTTGCACAACATGAAGAGCATAATCAATAGCACTGAATTATACATATGTCCCTTCCAATTGTAGTTCTGGAAGTTGTTGAATTGGAAGATTTTTGTGTGTGTATTTTTGCCACAATTAAAAAATACTAATAATTACACTAGCAATGCATACAAGGAAGAAGAAAATATTCTAGAATTAATTGTGGTAATGACTGTACAACTTTTCTTCATGTAATTGAACTATTGAATTTATGCTATATGGATGAAGTACCAATAAAACTGTTAAAAAAAAGCAGAAAATATTAAAAAATGAAACAACTTTAAAATGGGTTAAAAGGGAGAGCAAATGATAATGATATTTGTTAATAGAATTTTCTTTCATTTTTTTTCCAAATAGTGTTTTCACTGGTAAAATTCAGATATGAGAGATCAGATACAGAATGGTTACTTGGACATTCATTAGTAGGAATCCTGGTTAGGAGGGAGGGAGGGAGGAACTCCATCATTGGGAATTTTCTGGAAGTTTGTATGAAAAATGAAACATTAGAAAAAAATTTTTAAAGAAAAAAAGAAAAAGGAAACATTAGTGAACAACTTAGTCTGAGTCCAAAGATATTAAGTCTTGTGACAGGAAGATTTTTTTCAGTCTTCTCCCCCATGACCAAAAGCAAGCTCTGGGTGTATGTGTGTGTGCAAAAAAGAAAGAAATGATATGGAATACACGCATGCAAATTTGAAATACATATTCTTTTGTTATTGAATCTGGTGATATTGTCAAATTTTTTAAATCAATTGTTTCTCTTTTTAAAATCAATATATTCATTCCAAATAAAATGCAATGTACAAACTGTAATTGCTAGAGCAGTTCATTTTTAATTTCCTTAAAACTGTTACACATAAAGATGTGTATTTGAGGTAATTTTATTTATAAGCTCTAGATATTTTTCTGTGTGTGGGTAGCTTCATGTGAATGCATACATTCTTCAAATTTTGTATAAGTATATTCAATTTGGTTTTATATTTAGAAACCATACAGCTTTTTCTTCTTTAATCTTTTATTGAAACATAGAATTCATCTCAAAATTATTTTAGAATGTACTTTAACTAATACTCTTGTAAGCATTCAAATTGTTTATATATGAAGATTCATCTAAAAAATATGTTCCAAGTTGTGATATAGGGCCACATGGGTTGATGTGATTGGGAAGTGGCCATCATGAAGGGATGGGAATTATCATGCAGAGGTAATTAAATGAACTTACTTGATGTTGCTTTGAACCAAACAAGTTCAACGTTGTTATTCCCCAGTATTTACACATGTAAATGAGGGCAAAACCGTGTTCCATTATGTCTGGAAGCCTTCACAGCTTGCAGGCCTAGAATATCTAGTAACATGGTATTAGAATTAAAGTGACCCGATTTTAAGGGGGACACCATTGACCAGAGGCAGGGGTGGTTCTTGATAAAAATTTGGTCTATATGGAGCAACAAAATTTTCATAGAATGCAAAAGTAGTATTGTAATATATTTATCTTAATTTTAAAACACTGCAGGATGCGAACAAATTGTTAAAAAGTGAGACATCTGGTCACCTTATAAGTTACATGCAACTCTGGGTGTTATTCCTATTTCTTTCTGCTAGGAATTTAATTATTTATTTTTCGGGGGGCATCACTGCCCTCTGGTGGTTGTGTGAGCTACCCAGCCTTGCTCCTGGGGAGCCGCCACTGAATTTGAACCGCCAAGTCCGTGGGCTGCGATTCCGCACTCAACCACTACACAACCGGGGCTCAGCCTTAATTATTTTTTAAAATAATGAAAAACTTTAAAGTATTTCCATATTGTCAAGATAAAAATTTTTTAATTTTCATCCAAATGTGAACAGCTGGGCATAAACATACACAAACAATATTACAGACTTTGCTCTAATACACATAAAAAGACTCTTGTTAATCAGTAAGGTGAGAGTAAAACGTATATCAACAAGCAATTCACCTAAAAAAAGAAAATGTGTTTCTAATAAATGTCTGGAAAGATGCCAGTAGCTGGGGGGGGGGGGGAATAAGATGTCATACTAAGTGAAAAAAAATGCAGAAAATTACTTTAGGTTGCAATTTTTAAAAACTGTTTATTGGCATATAATTCACATATTATAAAGTTCGATAGTTCAAACATACTAAGAAGAGTTGTATAATCATCACCACAACCAATTTTAGAACGTCTTCTTTGTTCTTGCACTCCATTTCCCACCAACCTCCCCTGCCACACCTCCAAGGAATCATTACATTAAGGCAGTTACTGTCTCTCTAGCTTTACCTACTCTGGATTTCATACACAGTAAAATATTTAGGAGAAAAAAACTAACAAGAATAACAAAGGGGGCTGAGCCCGGTGGCGTAGTGGTTGTGCACGCAACTGCGGCCCACTGGGATGGAAGTTCAATTCCAGCTTACAGGAGCAAAGGCTGGGCCTCCTACTCTCACCACCATAGGGCAGTGATGCCTAAAAAAAATTTTAAAAAACAATAACAAAGGAAAACAGATAAAAATATCAGTCAAAAAGAAAGGCTACATTAAAATAGAATAAATTTTAATGAGTTAAAAGGGATATCAAAGTGTTAAATTGTATTTTAACCGAGTCTATAATCAAAGGAAATTCACTAGCAGCTTAATCCATGTGTAGTTCCCCTTCACTTTTTTTTAAACCAAAACAACTTTAAAAGGGGGCAAAAGGAAGATCAAATGATATTATATTTTAACCTAATTATATCTCGCATAATTCATTTTATAATGCTCTCTGTTTGATAACAAAACTCTTGACATTCTTCAACTACTGTCAAAGGGGATTTACCAGAGGCTTATTCCATGTAGGGATTCTGAAAATGGATTTTGGGTTTCCACTGTCATGCATAACCTTCTGCAAACCAGGTATTCTCCATTTAAGCTTTGATACCATTTCCCCCTTCACATTTGAATTTTATTATTTGCAGTCGTTGGTCACACGGGCTCCTATGCTTCTTCCATGTGGACTTAAGTGGCACCTCATTTAAATAGCTGTTTGTTAGAAGACAAGCCTTTAAGACCACAGGTGCTATTCCTTCTCATAGTTGGACACTATGTAGTTCCTTCACCACACTTTTTTATAGTACCCATATCTTCAATGATCTCTTCATGAGGGTAAGCATCAAAGCAGGGCCATGTCATAAGAACTAATGGTCCTTGGTTTGTGGGGCTATAATTAAGTGCAAGTCCAAAATCCATTCATGTATCTTTGTATGTCTGGTTCAGCTGAGAAACATCATTGCCACTATTTGTTAAATAACATTATAAGTCATTCCCCTAGGGCATAAGGTAATTCTATTGAAAGAGTCATTAATTTATCCAATGCTATAGAATTTAAAGCACCATTCAGAAAAGGAAACCATAGGGCTATAGGCTGGCTATAAACTGCAAGACAGAGTAAACTCTAAGTGACTGAACACGGGAAGGAGGCAGTAGGAAATCATGAGGTGCTCTGTAAGAGAAAGTTGTGACTTTCTACTCCTGTTGAATTGCAGTCTTATAAGGTCCCTATGAGTCGGCATCAACTCAATGGCAGTAAGGTGAGGATGGGGGTTGGTAAGAGGGCAAAATTTTCAATAATATTCCTTTACAGTGGCAGAGCCACACAGATTAATAACTTATTAATGTATTCGTATTAATACAACTATTAATACGAATACATTAAGAGAACAAGATGGGCATTTAAATAGTAAATATGATATATACATTGCAGCAAGACTTTGCGGGGTGGGGGGGGGCTTCAGGAAGTTGCATTCTCTTTTCATTCCATTTTTTCTGGAAACTTTTTGAAGCCCACTCCATTCCATGGAGCTCAGGTGGGCTCTCTCCTTGCCCATGTAACAAGTGGGGGACTGCAGACAAGCTCGGACACCCCACAACTAAGCCCAGCAACTCCGAGAGCTGCTGTTGGGTCGGCACTCACAGCCCCCGTAATGATGCGGCCGCTTTAGAACCCAGTACTCGGCAGGACCTCGCGATTCTTTGGGTCTACGGAACGTCGGCTGGCACATGGGGTAACAGAAGGTTCACAGCCTACCCATAGTTCCCTGCCATGTGAGGCGAGACAAGAGCCCCCTTATTTTAGTGAACCCCTCGGACAGGGGCGAATGCGAATACACTCAGTGGGAATTAACTCCCTGGCTAGTAGCAAAGGGGGGGTCAGTTAAAACAGGAAGTTCAGAGGTCACCTTTGACCCCCGAGGTCTGCGCTCTGTAGAGACTTCCGGCCTGGCCGCCCTTGTCCTCTCTCACCCTGACACGGTGGTGCGAGGCCTCCCCCTCGGCACCAGACCCCCGACTTTCTCCTCAGGAAATCCCCGTGGGGACAGCCAGACCATGGCCAGCACAGAAGGTAGGCAAGCTTTTCGTTCGCGCCCGCCCTGGGGCCAGCAGCCGTTTCGATGGGGCGCCCGAGTGCCCGGCCGAGGAGAAGGCCCCTGAGGTGTGTGCTGAACGTCCGTCCATCGGTGGAGAAAGC